>SMDT01000239.1:0-190994 GCA_005392925.1 Aquilaria sinensis
CTCCTGACCAAGACAGCCTTTGGCCGGCTAGAGGTCCCTATTTCTGAAGGTATGGACTGTATCCAACCGAAAACGTGTCATGATCTGAGCGGGCTGTGTCGAGCAGGTTTTTCTTGACACCTCCCTATAAATACTTGGGAAACAACCTTGGTAAGGGGGGGCTCTGAAAAAGAAATGCACTCTTTACTCTCTACCCATCACTCTCCATCTAGCTAAATACTGACTTGGGTGTTGGAAGCTCCTTCCCCCGAAAAACACTCCGGGGATCTCGTAACCCTCGTTCTTTGAATCTTTCAGGCAACCTCCCCTTCCGGACGCCTCTTCTACAGACACCCTCTTCACCGGAAGTCCTTATTGTAGGCCACTATGTCGTACAACGAGGATGCCAACGGGCATCACAAGGTTAATTCTTGGTGGAGGAATTGAATTCATATGCTATTTGAGCTAAAGAAGAGGTTTAGAGCAATAAAAAACTAAGGAGAGCATAATTCAAGCTTGCTAAGCTTTGGCCAACAAGGATTACTAAGTGGAAGTAAGGACTTAAGAATTCATTAAGCAATTCATAGCTAAACTATGTTGTGCTAGTGAATTATGTGCACTTAGGTGATGGTAGCTAGGCCAAGGGATCCTAAATAGCTACGAGGGTTATGGTTGCTTGGCAACTATGGAATTGATGCTAATTAGCTATGTTGGGCAAGCATTAGGGCTAGGAATTGAGAAGGCCAACTTAATTTCTAAGCCAGTGAGCTCTCGAATTTGAATGGATATCATTAAGAGGTTAACCGAAACTATGCGATTGTTCAGATTATGCTTGCTAGAACCTTTTGACTAGTGTTTAGTGGTGTGTGTGTTAAAGTGTGCTTCTATGTTTGATTGTGCATGGTAACCCCCTTTTGATAGTTATATTGTTATCTACGTATTGTGCTTTTCCTGTCTTAGTGTTTTCTTTACAGGAGCTTGGATGTGTTTTGGTGAATCTTAAGCTTAACCTACGTTTTGGCCTTGGAGGCCATGCTAAGTTCTTATGAAGTTAAATTTCTCACTGGCCTACATTATGTTGTACGAAAAGGTTTACCTAGAATACAAGGAAGCTAAAAGTTCTATAACTCCTTTGGGTTTGGAAAGGTGTTAAATTAGATTCAAGTTTTACTCAATATTCTAAGTGTTATGGATTGCTTGTGTAACAAGCTAATGTATGTGACTTGATTGCTTGCAGGCCTTGTGTTTCTAGAGATGTGGGAACAAAGTCTTAGTGTTGATGCATCTACATAGATGGCACTTATGTTGCATTTTGTACGGATGGTCTTCTATATGAATGTTTTGGATAGTCCACGTATATATGGTATATAGCAAGTTCATCAAGATGGCCATGTACGCTAGTTGAACTTGTTTTTGAGTGGATACACTTGCTTGAGTTGTTTTTTTATCACTATTGGATATTCCTAAATGCATTAGTATATGTATGTGCACTTTTCAAAGTTATATGTACAAGGGTGGTTATTGGTAGGCCTACCGATGCTTGAACGTGTGTGGCATGTACATGAAAATTTCAAATTTTTAAACTTGAGCTGGTGTTTTGGCCTACTAGTGTTTTGCCAATCATCTATGAGGTAACCAAGGTACCTAATGCCATATGTCTAGTACACCTTAGACATCAAACATGATAGACTTAATTGAGTGTCTAAACCTTTCATTTAGGGTCTAAATCTCTCAAATGGGCTAAGGGCTAAGTTGGGCATGACAACTTTTCTAACACTATTTATCAGTATTAGAGCTCTGTGGTGTCGAGGTAGGTGGCATGTCCTTCTATCAAATAGCTTTAGGCTGAACAATGTGTCATCTGAGGTTGAGGAATGTGGCTGAACTATGCATGCCTTGGTCGGACCTCAGGCGAGCCCTAAGGCCTTTGACCTTTGGCCATGAACCTAAATTCCAAATCCTCCAAAAAAGGATGACCTTAGATCTAAGGGAAAAAATCCAAACATGGAAAACCAAAATGGATTTGGGAAAAGAAGGAAATGATATTTCATTACTTAAAAATTACTTACAAAGTACTTACAAAAACAACCTAAAAACTACTACTGAGGATTCTCTATTTGATCAATGAAAAAATTTTCTTTTTGCTCGGCATTCCACTTTTTCTTATTGTTTAGGATTCCGATAAACTCTTTTTTCGACCAAAATTTACCGTTAGGAATGTTGAGGGCATTCAAGAAGGAGATGTCTAGCTTGGGATGGTAGAAGAGGATTTGATGTCGAGCCAAACAAAATCCATCAACGTAAGATTGCTCGGACATATCCTTGGCCTTCTCATTTGCCTTGATAAGCTCATCCATCATCTTCTTCTTCTTCTTCTTCTTTCTATACTTTTTCATTTTCTTGAGCTGCTGCTTCTCTTTAAGGAAATAAGTGATCTCAATTTGTATATTTCTTTTCCCTTTTTGAAGAGCTTCACATTTGGAGCTATGGTCAATGAGCTCTTGCCGAAGGTTGGGAACCTTAGAGAATAAATCGTCGGCTAGAATCTTTGCCCCCTTAGTAATTTCCTAATAGACTAATGATAATTCTTCATCAATGATCTTCTTCAACTAGCAGAACTTGTGAGAGGACATTGCCAGGGCTGACTTGTCTTCTTGAGATTATTGGAGCGAATCTCTATTTGTTTGGCCAACCATGCCAAAAAATACCCTAACATTGTGAGCATCTATAAAAAAAAAATTTAAGTAAAAATAGAGACAAAAAAAGCAAACAAAACATGAAAAAATTCTAAGTGTTTCCCTTTATAGGTAGCTCAGTTAGTGGAGCCACCAGGATCTCCTCATTTGGACACATGTCCGTCAAAGCCTGGAAAGTAGTGTTTGTCATGATCCCTCATTCCATCTGTGGAACCATGCCTTCATAATCCTTAAAAAATAGGCCCATGTCTTTTGTAAAGTACCAAAAGTGCCCCCTTGATAATTTCCTTGAGGAATTCGGGTGTTCCTCAATCAGTGCTTGCGATCATGGAACAGATACTATAACATAATGTTGTCATGGTTGTGTGAGTGTGGCCTTGGAATCAGACTAAGTGGCCGCTCAGTTTGATTCCAAGCTGATGGCCAAAGGGCTATTACCCTCAAACCCCAAACTCTAACGAAGCACCTGTTAGTGTTGTGCCCAAAAAGCCAATCTTGAGATGATTGTTTTTTTTGCGCATTGAGTCATGATATTTCATTAAGGCATTAATCCAGCAATTATGTTTGTTGTTTTGTTTCTGCGTAATGTAATAAACATAATTGTAACCCTAGAATAATGATATTCTCAAATGTCCCTGGTTTAGTATTATTGTGGAGCAGGTTGCAATAATACATAATGACTAGCATATGTGGAGACTAATATGAGATATGTAGTCTATATATGGGTACAAGTTGGAGCACTTGTGCACTGGACCGACCCACCATGAGAACACTACATGGATTGTTATAAGAGTGTCATAAGTGATTCTCTTAGTCATCATGGTATATGTAGTCCTTCGACCTAATATCCTCAAGGTTCCCTACATGTGAGTCACATACTTTGATACTTTCCCTTGTTGCTCGTAACTGAGTGAACTTGAAGGAGGTCATTGGGTACGTCACATATCATGCAGAGGGATTTGTATGATCAAGAAGGGATTTCTCCCTCCTATGTAACGGGAGTGATAACTTCGGGCCCCTTGATAGAGTAAGACTTAGAAAAATGCATGGCCATGCTCGGATGAGTTGATATACGATATCAATGTCATCAGTTTAAGTTGGTCTACTCGGTAATCAACAAACCAAAGATTGAACTATACAAGAGTGACACATTCCATGTCTTGTGCCTAGTCCTGATATCTTGGACAAAAGGACAATGGCATAATCGGTAATGATCATAAAGGTTTAGTTGAATCACCGACAATCTTGTCACTTGGGTAGCAATGATGTGTTGCTAGACACCACTCATTGCTTATGATCATAAATGTGATTTATGATCATTGCCAATATGGTAAGAACCTATTGGGTTACACACATAGAGCTATTTGGATCATTAGAGTGCATGGTCTAATAATTTGGTTTTTGGTTTCACAATAATTTCGTATTAAAAATGGGCCCAATAGTTGGGCCATCATCAAGCCCAAAATTAAAGCCGAATTGGATTAGGGCTTTGAAACCCATTAGGCCTGGAAGTTGAGTCTCACTATAAATACAACTTTTAGTGAGAAATTCGTAGGTCTCCTTGCCCTAGCCTCCCAAAGGGACACCCACACTCTTCTCTTGCAATTCCTTGGAGGACACAAGCTAGCACTGTGAGTGCAAGAGAAATGCATCTACCGGGACGTGGTGGAAGCGTCGTGATCCCGAGAGGCTCGTGTGGATACCATAGAAAGCTTGAACACATTAATTATTCAGGTTTTGTGATTCGACTCTATAGTTGATTGAGAGATCTCAGCCAAAAATTAGGTATGAAAATTTTTGAACACCCGATTTACGTCGTTTCACTTGGATCCTAGAGGGTTTCAGTTAAATTGCGCTGCACTATTTGGCTCCAGAAACCCAACATTACCACCCTAAAAAAAGATGAGCATCACCCTCGAAGAATACGAGTACCAACCTCGGGAAAAGAGGGTCCGCAGTCCTTGACCCCCTGAGCTCGGTAATCCACCATCACCCTCGGGGAATAACAGGACTGACCTCAGAAACATGGCACTCTACCACCATCGGTAAGATGACCTGACTAACTTTGGGAAGAGTAGACTCACCATTCTCGGCAGGGGAAAACATCCCCCAAAGGGGATCCTCCGCGCCAAGGGGACTTGTGAATAACTGAAGCAACCTTGGCAAGAAGCCCTCCTATCCTGAAGAGGTCTATTTCACCAAAGGGGTCTTATGAATATGATAAAAATGGTTAAGGAGCCTTTGACATGGAGCCCTCACACACGCCCCTTGTCGCGGAACGGGGCCCCAGTGCCCCATAACCTTGTAGGCCTTAGGGATTTATAAATCCCACTAGTTACTATTGGCTAACTATTACTTGTCAATATAAATTAAACAATTTATATGCAACTAGTTTCTTAGCCTACTCAGTTTAAGTTATGCATGCTTCTGTCCTGGAAATGCAAACGTATTTTATAAGTCGTAGATTAAAAACATTGCTCGAGCATTTCACTTAAACATATATAAAATGTGCCAAGACCTTGAAAATACTAGTTGCTTTAACTACAAGTAACAGTTTGTGCATACATTACACCTCTAGCATGCACCCAAAAGTAACAAGATGGATTTACATCACGATGTATCCTATTAGAGGCAAGTTACTTAGTACACAAAGTACTATGTACAAGAGATAAAAACTACTAACTAAGATCAACTACTTGAGTCCCACCTTGAGCTATACCAAGCTCCAAGTGTAAACCCTTCGCTTAATCTTGTTCTTGTGTACTCTTAGCCTTTACACTGTAAAGGCACAACTTGGTTAGCACATGACTTATATCACAAGTAACTTAGAATCACTACGATTCTCAAGAGAAATACCTGCAAAACAGAAAAATTAGGCCTCGACTATCACCTAGTGATTAGGCTCAGAGTTAGAACCTGCACAATAAAACTTAAGGGAATGAGTACTTGAAAGTACTCAGTAATGATCCCTTGAATACCTGCAAGGAAAAATGTAGAAACTATGCAATATGGCAACCAAGCAACCAAACAAGCAATTCAATCAACAAACAACTCAAACAATCAACAAAATATAAGATATGCAATATATGGATGTATGGTATGAAATGCACATAATATATGCACTTGGGACTTTCTGCACTCTAGGTGCCTTAAGACTTTGCCGTGAGCTCAAACGGCGGAGGAACTTGAGATACTGGCCATCGTATCCCGGATACTTTACCTCACTTAAGTCCCACTTACGGGTTCTAGAGTAGGTCGTCACCTATCTCAAACTTACCTGCCTTTACCCTTAACTTATTGTACAGGGTAGTCTTCCTATGTGGTTTAACTAGCCAAACCCTCAAGGTTTAACTCAGGACACTACTAGTGGCTCACTTACCAAACCAAGTGGTTCGGTTGGGATCGACTTAGGTTTTTCTCTTCATTGACCATATGTAAATGACGCTCTATACAGCCAATAAAGAGTCTAAAAACCCACTTAAATCCCTTTAATGCTCATCTAAAAACTTAAGCACTATGAATAACTTAGCCACCAAGTCACACTTTTGTTCTTAACCACACAACTTGACTACCTCTTAAATAATGCACAATTCCCGCTCTAGGAATGAATTCTAGACCCAACCGAGGCTATGGAACGTCTTAGAATAGCCTAGGAATAGAAACCGAGAGTCTAAGTTGCCCTTAGGATGCCCGGAAAATTGGCCCAAAATTCCTTAAGGTCACCTCTGGCGCTGCGGTGCCATAGAGCAAAAGCATAGCGCCGGCGAACAAAACCTCCTGAGTGAAAAATCGCCCCCTGGCGCCGCGGCGCCAGTCACTTACTTCCGGCGCTGCAGCGCCAATGCCGTTTTCTGTGGGGCGCTGCAGTGCCAGTACACTTACTTCTGGCGCTGCGGCACCAACGCCGTTTTCTGCGGGGCGCTGCGGCGCCAGTACACTTACTTCTGGCGCTGCGGCGCCAACGCCATTTTCTGCGTTGCGCGACAGCTGCGTTCTTGCACACCAACTGCTCAAACTCTCTCATTTCTAATCCAAACTGAATGGGTCTTGTTCCTAACTCATTCCCACACACAAAACTACCAAACCATGCATTATTTGAACTTAATTACTTGAACCCTTAGCTCAATTCAGCCACAAAAGCAAGCATTGATACACAATCATCCTTAGCTCAATCAAGCTTCTTTGAGTTCCACACCTAAAACCAATGCAATTTGGCATCCAACCCAATCAAACTGAGACCATTTCTAGCTCTAAAAACAACCTAGAATCAATCCAAATGATCCCAAGAAGCTTACCCATGAATTTGAATCCAAACTAGCACCAAAGAGCAAACTTGAGCTAGAACAACAACAAATGAGCTTGAGGATTCCTACTAACACCTTGGGCTTCCTTAGATTGATGGAAATTTGTAAGAAAATGAAGCTTTGGGCTGTGAATTTGGTGTAGAAAGAGGAGCCACCAAAATGGTGCTTGGAAAACAAATGGCTAAGGAAGAAGACTTAGCAAAGTTATACTTTCTTTCCCCTTCACTTACGAACTTCTTCCTCTCTTGCACTTAAGTCCACAAGCTCTCAAATGCTTTAAATGGGTCACTAACTCACACTTAAAACCAACTTTCCTTTGCTCTGAAGGATGCTAAAAGCTTCTCAAACTTGATTCCTTGGAGCCACTTTAAATGGCCCAAAAACACACAGTGCCACAAATTCTCAAAACTCACAAGGATGGTTCTAAAAGCTAGAATAACTAATGGTCTTGATTTAACTATGCGAAATCACACTTAGGAACTCACTTACTTAATTAAGCTTACCTTACTTGCTTATCAAAGTGATAACTTGAGGTACTTAATTTAATAAACACTTAATCAAACTAAAATAAACACTTACTTGATTAATCAACTAGGAGAGCCGTCACATCCTCCCCTCCTTCAGAAATTTGGTCCTCCAAATTCTGACTTAATTGAGCAAACAAACTTGGATATTGCCTTAGCATATCCTGCTCGGTCTCCCAAGTGGCCTCTTCCTCCCCATGGTTAGACCATAGTACCTTGACCATTGGGATCCGTTTGGTTCTTAGTTTCCGGACTTGACGGTCAAGAAACTTGATGGGATGTTCTTCATAACTTAGGTCCTCTCTCAAAGGGATAGTGGGCGGGGTTAACACTTGCCCAGGGTTCACAATGCACTTCCTTAAGGAACTTACATGAAACACATTATGAACATGGGCTAAACTTGGCGGTAAAGCCAACCGATAAGCCACTTTTCCTACCCTTTCGAGGATTTCAAAAGGACCAATAAACCTTGGTGCCAACTTACCCCTTTGGCCAAACCTAGCCACACCTTTCATTGGTGAAACTTTAAGGAGTACTCTGTCTCCTACCTCAAACTCTAAATCTTTTCTTCGCACATTGGCGTACTTAGCTTGCCGGTCTAAGGCAGCTTTGATCCTTGCTTGGATCAACTTAATCTTTGCCGTGGTCTCGGCAATGATTTCTGGACCAACAACTATTTCATCAGCTTTATCTGCCCAACAATGAGGGGTCACACACTTACGCCCATACAAAGCTTCGTAGGGCGCCATCTTAATAGCTTCTTGATAGCTATTATTATAAGCAAATTCAATCAAAGGCAGATGTTGGTCCCAATCCCCTTTGAAGTCCATCACACAACTTCGTAACATATCTTCCAAGGTCTGGATCACCCGCTCAGATTGCTTATCAGTCTGAGGGTGATATGCAGTACTTAGGTTCACAGCGGAACCCATAGCCTTTTGAAAGGCATTCCAAAACCTTGAAAAAAAACGGGGATCTCTATCACATACAATCTGATCAGGAATTCCATGAAGTCTTACTACTTCCCGAATATACAACTGGGCTAACTTCTCCATGGTATAAGTAATTTTAATGGGGATAAAGTGTGCAGATTTTGTCAACCTATCCACCACCACCCAAATGGAATCATGCTGACTTCTTGTGTTTGGCAACCCAACACAAAAGTCCATGGTGATGGATCCCCATTTCCTTTCTGGGAGTGGTAAACTTTGCAACATTCCTGATGGCCTTTGGTGCTCTGCCTTCACCATTTGACAGGTGAGGCACTTAGACACATATTCATATATGTCTCTCTTAAACTTTGGCCACCAGAAATGAGTCCTAAGGTCATGGTACATCTTATTCACACCAGGGTGAACGTTAAACTTACTCGTATGTGCCTCCTACAACACCTGTTGCCTTCATTCACTTGGCACATAGAGCCGGTCACCATAGTAAAGTAACCCATCCTTGTACTGAAATTCCTTCAGTACAGTACCATGCTTTTCCTCCCCAGAAACTCCTTTCAAACTTGGGTCATTCTCTTGAGCTTGCTTAACATTAGCCAGCCATGCTGACTGAATTTCAAGGACCATGACTTGAGCCATTTCCCATTCTCTCCACAATTCAAATAAAACTGTGAATTGCTCTGCACTAGGATATTTTGAGGTTTGTGTTACTTGATCCTTGGAGAGAATTACCCCAGAATACTTACGGCTCAAGGCATCAGCAACCACGTTGCCTTTACCAGAACAATAGTCTATCGAGCAATCATAGTCCTTGATATACTCGATCCACCTTCTCTACCTCATGTTAAGATCCTTTTGGGTAAATAAATACTTCAGACTTTTATGGTCCGTAAAGATCTTATTATGGTCTGTAAAGATCTTAAAGGATCTTCCCATAAGGTAGTGTCTCCAGAGCTTTAAAGCAAACACAACTGCTGCTAACTCAAGATCATGCACTGGGTAATTCAACTCGTTAGGCCTTAACTGCCTAGACCCATATGCAATCACTTGCTTATCCTGCATCAACACACATCCTAATCCTGTCCCAGATGCATCGGTGTATACCACAAAAGTCTCATGCGGATCTGGTAGGATTAAGATGGGAGCAGAAATTAACCTCTTCTTAAGCTCCTGGAAACTTTCCTCACACTTAGGAGTCCAAATGAACTTCTGTGCCTTCTTTGTCAAGGCAGTCAATGACGAAGCTATTATAGAGAATTTCTCAATAAACCTTCGGTAATAGCCCGCCAACCCCAAGAAACTTCTAACTTCAGTTACAGTTGTTGGGCGTTTCCACTCCACCACAGCCTTTACCTTTTCTGGGTCTACACTTAGTCCCTGAGCATTTATAATATGTCCAAGGAAAGGAATTTCACTTGCCCAAAATTGGCACTTAGATAGTTTTGCATAAAATTGATTATTCTTGAGCACTTGCAAAGCTATCTCTAAATGTTTCTCATGCTCGTGGGGAGTCTGGGAATACACCAAAATATCATCAATAAACACCTCAACAAACTGATCTAGGTAGGGCCTAAAAATCCGATTCATGGTATCCATGAAAACTGCCGGAGCATTAGTCACTCCAAACGGCATAACCGTATACTCATAATGCCCATACCTAGTCCTGAATGCAGTCTTTGGGATATCTTCATCCCTCACTCTTATCTGGAAATATCCAGACCTTAGGTCTATTTTGGAAAAGACCTTCGCCCCTCTTAACCTATCAAATAGGTCATCAATTCTGGGCAATGGGTATTTGTTCTTTACAGTCACTGCATTCAGTTTTCTATAATCTATACACAACCTTAAGGTTCCATCCTTTTTCTTTACAAACAACACTAGAGCACCCCACGGGGAAACACTTGGCCTTATAAAGCCCTTCTCAAGCAATTCTTCTAATTACTTTTTCAGTTCATCCATTTCAGGTGCTGACATTCTATAAGGGGGTATAGAAATTGGTTCTGCCCCAGGCTGTAAGTGTATGGAGAATTCAATCTCCCTTCTTGGGGGTAATCCTGGGAGGTCTACAAGAAAAACTTCTGGAAATAGATTGGCTACTTGAATTTCCTTGAGTTGCTCCTCGACTGCCACCCTATTCAACGAGTAAGTCACCACCTCACTCGAAATGGGAATGGACTCCATTAACTTGAGGTGCAAACTCTTAGCACTACTTGCCAAACCACCCGTGCAAGTCACACTTACCCCTGAGGTATCCTCAAGGGTGACCTTATAACCTGCACAGTCGATATGGGCCTTATACCTACTTAACCAATCCATCCCAAGAACAACATCATAAGGAATCGAAGTCAAGACCCAAAGGTCACTCAAAAACTTACGACCTCCTAATTCCAAAGGATACCCTATGACCAACTCATTGGTGAAAACAATATTCCTCCCAACCGACTTAATGAACCTCATCTCATCCAACAAAGTTCTTTGCAAACCAAACTTAACAACCATGCTCAAGGAAATGACAGAAATTGTAGCACCAGTATCAAACAGAATTCTAATACTACTATCCTGAACATTAAAGTTACCTTGCACAGCTGTAGGCTCCCTGGGTGCTTGGCCCGTCAAAGCAAAAACTCGTGGTGGCACAGGGGCTCTGACAAAAGCATTACCAGCTCCTGAGGCTCCCGGACTTCCTTGACCTTGATCTTGCCTAAGCCTTGGGCACTCCTTAGCCCAATGTCCAGGCTGACGGCAGTAATTACAAAGATCGGTTCCAAGGGTGCAAGGTTTGTTACCATGAAATCTCTGACACTTAGGACAACGGCCCTTTCCAACCTTCTTGATTTTCTTGGAGGGTCCTTGGTCTCCTCCCATATTAGGCCTTTAGTCCGTCAACCTTGAGTGCACCGGTACCCTCGGCTCAATGGCCTTATCCTTAGGTTTTGCCTCCATTAGTTCCCTTTCCAATACTAAGGCCTTTTGGACAGCCTCATGATAAGTCCGAACTCCAATCATCGTCAAGAAACTCCTTAATTCCACCTTAAGTCCACGAATGAACTTCTTTGCCTTTAGTTCATCTTTCCCGGCCAAATGAGGTACATACCGAAAAAGAGAACTAAACTTCCTTTCATACTCATGGACCGTCAACCTTCCTTGAATCAACTCATCAAATTCTATCCTCTTTTGATCTTGGGCCGCCTCACTATTGAATTCATTCCGAAATTCCTTCTCAAATTCGGTCCAATCAAGTTCTTTAGGCCTTTGCCCGGGTCTACCTTCATTGTTAGAGTCAAGTCTCTCCATGACATCTTTCCACCATAAGGAAGCCTTGCCTTCTAAAAAGAAAGGCACCAAATCCATCTTGGCTTTATCATCCAACTTCATGTTCTTAAAGATTTCGTTAATCTGATACAACCATCCTTCAGCCATATCGGGATCTCCTACGCCATTGAACTTTGGAGTATTAATATCTCGACATAAGGAAACAAGTCCCATATGGTCTGGAATGACAGGTCTCCTTCTTCTCCTCCATGGATGGATGTCCTCCTCATCTTCCTCCTCACTGTCCTCACTGGAATCCACTTGAACATGCTCATTTACTGGCTCCTAACCTTGCACTTGCCCTTGGGGCGGGGGATTTCTCCCCTAACCTTGGTGCATCGATGGGCCTTGATGCACTTCGGCCCTTACCCCATTAGGGTCCTCCAAGGTCTCCCCCTGAACTGGAGGTTGAGCACGCTCCTCAAGCAAAATGGCCATGCCATGCAACATCCGGTCCATGGATTCATTAAGTCTCCTCAGCAAGGAAACTACTTCCCTCATATCTGCCCCATTGGGGTCACTAGTGCCTGCACCAGAACCCTGAACCTCAGCAGCAGTAGCAGCAGTACCTGCCCGTGTGTTCACCATACCTGCAACCACAGCCAGAAGACCATACCCAGAGCAGCTTATAAGCAGTACTAACCACACTTAACACAAGAACACTTAGATCTTAGTTCACTTATTGCCTCTACTAGGTACATTAACCCGCTCTGATACCAAAAACTGTCGCGGAACGGGGCCCCAGTGCCCCATAACCTTGTAGGCCTTAGGGATTTATAAATCCCACTAGTTACTATTGGCTAACTATTACTTGTCAATATAAATTAAACAATTTATATGCAACTAGTTTCTTAGCCTACTTAGTTTAAGTTATGCATGCTTCTGTCCTGGCAATGCAAACGTATTTTATAAGTCGTAGATTAAAAACATTGCTCGAGCATTTCACTAAAACATATAAAAACGTGCCAAGACCTTGAAAATACTAGTTGCTTTAACTACAAGTAACAGTTTGTGCATACATTACACCTCTAGCATGCACCCAAAAGTAACAAGATGGATTTACATCACAATGTATCCTATTAGAGGCAACTTACTTAGTACACAAAGTACTATGTACAAGAGACAAAAACTACTAACTAAGATCAACTACTTGAGTCCCACCTTGAGCTATACCAAGCTCCAAGTGTAAACCCTTCGCTTAATCTTGTTCTTCTGTACTCTTAGCCTCTACACTGTAAAGGCACAACTTGGTTAGCACATGACTTATATCACAAGTAACTTAGAATCACTAGGATTCTCAAGAGAAATACCTGCAAAAATGAAAACTTAGGCCTCGACTATCACCTTGTGATTAGGCCCGGAGTTAGAACCTGCACAATAAAACTTAAGGGAATGAGTACTTGAAAGTACTCAGTAAGGATCCCTTGAATACCTGCAAGGGAAAATGCAGAAACTATGCAATATGGCAACCAAGCAACCGAACAAGCAATTCAATCAACAAACAACTCAAACAATCAACAAAATATAAGATATGCAATGTATGGATGTATGGTATGAAATGCACATAATATATGCACTTGGGACTTTCTGCGGCGGAGGTACTTGAGATACTGGCCATCGTATCCCGGATACTTTACCTCACTTAAGTCCCACTTACGGGTTCTAGAGTAGGTCGTCACCTATCTCAAACTTACCCACCTTTACCCCTAACTTATTGTACAGGGTAGTCTTCCTATGTGGTTTAACTAGCCAAACCCTCAAGGTTTAACTCAGGACACTACTAGTGGCTTACTTACCAAACCAAATGGTTCGGTTGGGATCGACTTAGGTTTTTCTCTTTATTGACCATATGTAAATGACGCTCTATATGGCTAATAAAGAGTCTAAAAACCCACTTAAATCCCCTTAATGCTCATCTAAAAGCTTAAGCACTATGAATAACTTGGCCACCAAGTCACACTTTTGTTCTTAACCACACAACTTGACTACCTCTTAAATAATGCACAATTCCCACTCTAGGAATGAATTCTAGACCCAACCCAGTCTATGGAACATCTTAGAATAGCCTAGGAATATAAACCGAGAGTCTAAGTTGCCCTTAGGATGGCCGGAAAAATGGCCCAAAATTCCTTAAGGTCACCTCTGGCGCTGCGGCGCCATAGAGCAAAAGCACAGCGCCGGCGATCAAAACCTCCTGAGTGAAAAATCGCCCCCTGGCGCCGCGGCGCCAGTCACTTACTTCCGGCGCTGCGGCGCCAACGCCGTTTTCTACGGGGCGTTGCGGTGCCATTACACTTACTTCTGGCGCTGCGGCGCCAACGCCGTTTCTGCGTTGCGCGACAGCTGCGTTCTTGCACACCAACTGCTCAAACTCTCTCATTTCTAATCCAAACTGAATGGGTCCTGTTCCTAACTCATTCCCACACACAAAACTACCAAACCATGCATTATTTGAACTTAATTACTTGAACCCTTACCTCAATTCAGCCCCAAAAGCAAGCATTGATACACAATCATCCTTAGCTCAATCAAGCTTCTTTGAGTTCCACACCTAAAACCAATGCAATTTGGCATCCAACCCAATCAAACTGAGACCATTTCTAGCTCTAAAAACAACCTATAATCAATCCAAATGATCCCAAGAAGCTTACCCATGAATTTGAATCCAAACTAGCACCAAAGAGCAAACTTGAGCTAGAACAACAACAAATGAGCTTGAGGATTCGTACTAACACCTTGGGCTTCCTTAAATTGATGGAAATTTGCAAGAAAATGAAGCTTTGGGCTGTGAATTTGGTGTAGAAAGAGGAGCCACCAAAATGGTGCTTGGAAAACAAATGGCTAAGGAAGAAGACTTAGCAAAGTTATACTTTCTTTCCCCTTCACTTAATAACTTCTTCCTCTCTTGCACTTAAGTCCACAAGCTCTCAAATGCTTTAAATGGGTCACTAACTCACACTTAAAACCAACTTTCCTTTGCTCTGAAGGATGCTAAAAGCTTCTCAAACTTGATTCCTTGGACACTTTAGCCACTTAAGATTTAAATGGCCCAAAAACACACTTAGTGCCACAAGTTCTCAAAACTCACAAGGATGGTTCTAAAAGCTAGAATAACTAATGGTCTTGATTTAACTATGCGAAATCACACTTAGGAACTCACTTACTTAATTAAGCTTACCTTACTTGCTTATCAAAGTGCTAACTTGAGGTACTTAATTTAATAAACACTTAATCAAACTAAAATAAACACTTACTTGATTAATCAACTAGGAGAGCCTTCACACCCCTAACACACATACCTCCCACGGCCCTAACTTCTGGCCAGAACGGCCTATGGCCAGTTGGAGATCCCCATACCCGAAGTTACGGACCGCATCTGGCCGAACACGTGTCATTATCTAAGTGAGTTGTCTCAAATGGACTTTTCCCAATCCCCTCTTGTAAATATTTGGGGAAACGACCTTGGTAGCGACGGAGACTGAACACTTAAGAGAACTCTCATCTTTATTCTCCAATTCACTACTCTTTCCTTGCCAAATGCTGACTTGGGCATCGGAGGCTCCTCCCTCGGAAAAACACTCCGGGGACCTCCTAACCCCTGTTCTCTTGAGCGTTTCAGGCATTCTCACATCAGAAGTCTTTCCTTCAGTCACCCTCCACACCAGAAGTCCTTACTTCGGGCCACTATGTCGTACAACGAAAATGCTGATGGGCATCATTTGGCACCGTCTATGGGAAATCACCCTTAGGTAACCATCGTTAAGACTCGGCATTCTAAGGATAAGGGACTCCCAAACTCCACATTCATGCCAGAGAATCAACCAGTGATTGAACAACCCGCCGTAGGGACTTCCTTGCCTGAGGATGAACGTCTTCTAACGATCACGATGAGCTTCCTACGTAATTTTTAGCACTTTGTTATGGCTAAAATGATGCAACAGTTGGACCAAAGGTGATCACAACCACCTTCGGGTCGAAGGGCCTCTTCACCAACTCCCTATCGGGATAGGAACCCGAAGTCCACTCACCAGTGTTCAGGGAGTGGTGACTTCCGTGTTGAGTCCTCAACGGAGGATGTACCCCCTAGAGCCCGACGTACTATAGAAACAAGGTCCAAAGGGACTAGGACTTCCCACCGGCGAAGTTCTTCACTATGAGAGAGATAACAATCCCCCCCCTCCCGCGCTGAAGTTACTCCCCGAAAAGGAGGTGTCATTCTCCGTTGCTGGAGGACTCCAGGCGGTGAGAAAGGCCCAGCACCACCATCCTCATGGAAAAGATCTAAAAGAGGTTGGAAAAAGTAGAGAGGGATATTGCCTGGAAGCCAGTCTGGTCAAGGTTATCTGAGACCTTCACCAAAGAAGAGTCACCCTTCGTCCAGACGATAGTGAAAGCACCAATGCCAAGCGACGTGACCCTCAAGCCCACCTAACCAAGTACAGGCGTAGCATGGTGCTACACAGTGCTGATGACGCAACCCTTTGCAAGTGTTTTGAGGTCAGCCTCTCCGGCTCGGTAACCGTGTGGTATAACTCCCTCACCCCTGGAACTATAATGAGTTTCCAGGAGCTGCCTACGGCGTTCACTCAGCAGTTCATCGGGAGTAGGCCGACGGCGAAGATGCCTGTCCAGATGTTTGACATAGCGCAAAGGAATGGAGAAACCATTCGCGACTATGTCGAAAGGTTTAACCAGGAAGCCCTGAGCATGCCGGACTTCTGTCCCGAAATACGCCTCCTTACCATGATACGAGGACTTCAGTGAGACTCACAATTCTTTTATGAGTTCTCAAAGGACCCTCTGGACACCCTTGGTGAGTTCTACTGAATGGCTGAACAGCACATGACTGCTGAAGAATTAATGATGGGAGGGCCAAAGTCTGACCACATGCGCCCCGAAGGACAAAGCAGCCAACCTCGGTATCCAACCGAAGGTGGAGGGAGACCTCGAAAACAAATGAGGAAGAAGCCAATGTCGTTCACCCCCTTGAACACCATGAGAACGAACATCCTAACGGCTAAGGAGAAGCAAGGAAGCCAAATTCAACATCCGAAGGGCATGACCTCGAAAAACAAGAAAAATATGAAGAAATTCTGTTAATTCCATCGGGATCACGGTCATGACAATGAGGATTGCTTCCACGTCAGGAAGTACATCAAGTCCCTGATCAAGCAAGGCTAACTCTGCCGGTACGTACAGATGCCCTTGCCTAGAGGAATGAGGGAGGAGGAGAGAAAGAAAGATGAGGACTATAATTCCGACGGACGTTGGAATCGAAGTCCCAAGAAGAATCCTCCACCTCCAGCTGGAGTAATCCAGACAATCACCACGGGATTATCTTTGGCAGAATGAAAGAGGAAAGCCAGGCAGATGGAATTTGGTAACCCATCGAACAAGCTTGTTCGAAAAAATGGGTCCACTATAGTGTTCCCACATTATGATCCACTCCGTATCATGACAAAGATTGGGAGTTGGGACGTAAAAAGGGTACTCCTCGACGACAGTTCCAATGCTGATATCCTATTCTCCCATCTGCTACCAATCCTAGGCATTGCAAAAAATGACCTCAAACCTGTTGCATGCCCTACCTTCGGGGTAGGTCCTTCTGAACTCCCTGTCCTTGGGTGGATTGACTTACCACTGATGATAAGGGGAACTTCTGTTTAGAACAATCAAGAGCTCTTCACCTCTACCATGACCAGGTTCATTGTCATTGATGTCCCCTCTTCATATATGCTATCCTCAGAAGGCAAAATCAAGGGAACCTTCACATCCGACCAGATGTGAAGCACGTGACAGTCACCTTCGGCACGAAGGATGGGGATGTAGAAATAGTTATTGATCAAGCTGAGGTTCGGAAAGTCTTTGTAAGGGTGAGGCAAAGCCCAATAAATGTGCACATGCAGACCTAGAAAGAGAAGGGCATACCGACCGAAGAGGCTACAAAAAGAGAAAGAAGTGACTTAGAGAAAACTGAGACTAAGAATGTAAAGTTTGTCCCGGGCCAAAGTACCAATGTAGGGAAACAACTGGCCGAAGGTGACAAGTAAAAGCTTGTATCTTTCCTTTTAATGAACAAAGATCTAATCGCCTACTTACCGAAGGACATGCCTAGGGTAGACCCTCACATAATTCAGCATAGTCTTAAGATATGCCCAGACGCGAAGCCTGTTCGCTAAAAAAAAAGAAGACTTTTGGCACACAAGAATAACTTCATTAAATCCAAAGTTGAACGGTTGATGGAGGTAGATGTAAGAAGGGAAGTCAAATATCCTGAACGGCTTAATAACATGGTTATCGCCACAAAAGAAGGGAATGACAAAATCTGAATGTGCATCGACTTCTGAAACATGAACGATGCTTACCCTAAGGATTTGTATCGTCTGTCGCCAATAGACCTGTTGGTAGACTCAACCGTCGAGTATGGCCTCCCTAGTTTCCTCGATGCCTTCAGCGGGTATCATCAAATCAAGATAGACCCCAAAGATAACGAAAAAATCACCTTCATCACCGAAGTTGGTACATACTACTATACTAGAATGCCCTTTGGGCTTAAGAATGCAGGGGCCACATACCAGAGGTTGATGAATAGGGTCTTCGACTCCCATATTGGGAGAAACATGGATGTCTATGTCAATGATATGATAGTTAAGAGTAAACTGCCTAGTAGTCATATCATAGACTTAGAGGAAACATTCCACCAACAAAAGACATTCGGTATTCGTCGCAACCCCAAAAAATGTGTGTTCGGGGTGAATGCAAGTAAGTTCATCGGATTCATGGTGTCGGACAGAGGTATTGACGCCAATCCGGAAAAGTCAAGGCTCTGTTGGGATTCCAAACTCCCATGATGACTACGGATGTGCAAAGACTTAAAGGGAGAATCACATCCCTCAGCAGATTCATCTCCAGATATAGGGATTGTTGCTGACTGTTCTTCAAAGTCCTCACTAACGTAGCAAAAAATGGTGGCGACCTTGGAACCGAGGGGTGCCCTTGGAACGAAGACTGCCAAAAGTCCTGGGAAGAGTTTAAAGTCTACCTAAGTCGTCTGCCGACACTTCGGCAGCCACAGGAAGGAGAACCCCTCATACTCTACCTTGACGTCACAGAAAAGGCAGTAAGTTCAGTCCTTGTAAAGAAAGAGGGGGCAAAGCAATGGCCAGTATATTATGTGAGCAAGTCCCTACATGGTGCCGAAGTCAGGTGCCCCTTTGCTACAAAAGGCTATTTATGCCCTGGTACTTGCAAGTAGAAGGCTACGACCTTATTTCCAAGGGACCCCATTATCATCCGAAGTAACCTGCCTTTTTGGGATATCATGAGTAGGTGGACCACTCGGGAAGGCTATCGAAGTGGTGCATCGAGCTTGGTGAGTATGATATCACCTATGAGCCAAGGAAGGCAATAAAAGCACAAGCATTGGCAGGCTTCATCACTGAGGTACCCGTTGCCAAAGATAGTCCACCTAACCTTAGAATGGACGAACCTGAGTGGACTCTGTTTGTTGACGGGGCCTCTGGTTCCCAACATCGAGGAGCCAGAGTAATTCTCCATGGTCCCGAAGGAATAGAAGCCATGAAAGCCATCAAATTCAGGTTTAATGTCACCAACAATTTGGCAGAATATGAAGCCCTCATAGCAGGTTTATGCCTCGCTAGAAGAGTTGGTGTGAGAAACCTAAAGGCCTACAGCGATTCTCAGCTCGTGATTTGACAGATGGCAGGGGACTACGGCACAAAGGACCTAACCATGGCAAAATATCACAACCTCGTATCAAAGCTCATCCAGGAGTTTGACGCAGTACACATCGAGAACGTGCCTCATCGGGACAATACTGAAGCAGATACTTTGGCCAAGTAAAAAAAGTCCACCGAAGTGCTATGTCACCCGAGCATAGCAATAATGAGCATAGTAGCCTTAGAAAAAGGATGGAAAAATCCAATAAAAAAATATCTTATGACTTCAAAGCTTCCCGAAGACCCTTTTGAGCCAGCAAAAATGCGAAGACATTCTGGACAATATTTCCTGATCGGGGAGGAGTTATATCGACAAGGGTATGCAAATCCACTGCAAGGGTGTGTCAGCGAAGAGAACGTAGAAGCAGTCCTCAAGGAACTTCATGAGGGGGCCTAGGGTTCCCACATAGGAACTGACGCTCTGGCAGTAGTACTACTTCACCAGAGATACTTCTGGCCCACCTTAAGGAAGGACACAAGGCAATTTGTCCAAAAATGTGACAATTGCCAAAGACACGCTAGCATCTAGAGGCTACCCTCAGAAATAGTAACCCCGGCTAACTACCTTTTACCCTTCATGGTATAAGGTACTGACCTCATCCGGCCTCTTCCAACTGCACCTGGAGGAGTAAAGTTCTGCGTAGTCGCAGTGGATTACTTCATTAAATGGATTGAGGTGAAGCCTCTGGCAACCATATCGGTGAAGGACATACAGAAATTCACCTGGAAGAACATCATATACAGATTCGACGTATCGAGGGTTATAGTGGCCGACAATGGTTCCTAGTTTATCGACAAAGGGTTCCAAGAATTCACTACCGACCTCGGGATAAAAATGCACTTCGCCCCGATAGCTCATCCTCAGAGCAACGGACAGGTAGAAGTGTCCAACATAACCATAAAGAGTGGTTTGAAAAAAAGATTGAAGGAAGCAAAAGGAAAATGGCCGGGAGAACTTCCTAGTGTGTTATGGAGCTATCGGACAACCCCCCAAAGGGCTACTGGTGAGACGCCTTTCTCACTCATATTCGGCACGGAGGCCATCATTCCTACTGAAGTAGTTCAGCCATCAATAAGGGTGCAAGTGTTCAACGAAGAGGGGAACGACCTCAGGTTGAGAACCAAGCTGGACTTAATTGACGAACACAGAGAAGTGGCTGAGCTTAGAAGAAAAGGTTTTCAGCAAAGGGTAGCTATCACTGCAAACTCATATGTCAAGCAAAAAGGAATCAGGAAGGGGGACCTCGTCTTCCGAAGGGCTGAGTTTGAGCCCTGAAGACCATATCATGGAGTCCTTCAGGAAAACTAGGAAGGGACTTATTTGGTTCTTGATGAAGTTCGGCCAGGAGTCTACAGGCTTGGCGATGCCGAAGGTGGAGAACTGAGAAGCACATGGCATTCAGATGCCTTGAAAAAATTCTACATTTAGAAAAATTTTATAGGGAAAATTTTACCATCTAAGGAATCTAACCGAACAAGGTGCAAGTATCTACTTACGAAAGTGACACATTTTCTCTGAAGGTGCGTTAACCAAACATGGTTGATAAAAACAGGCAAAACTTTGCCAAAAGATATCCGCCGAAATTGATGCTATGCCACAGATGGTTGATAATAAGTACGAAAGATATCTTCTTGAGGGTCCTAGACCGAAATGCTCAAACTAACCCTTGGAACTGAAAATCATTTAAGGAGAAACTTGTCTTGAGACTTAGCCAAATTTTGGGGGAAATAAACGAATTTCATTCATGTCTTGGTACAAGGAGAAATTTACAAAAGAAGAACAAGAAAAAATAGCCTATTTGGGAGCATCATTAGCAGCTACCTCAACTTCAACCTCCTGTCACATTCTTCGGTGCCGGAGGTAGAGCAAAAGGAAAGTTGAGGTGCTTTATCTTTGACCATGTCCAGCGAAGCCCTTCGGGGATGTCCAGACCCGCCAAAAAGGAGATGTCGAGCCAAACAAAAGCCATCTTGGAATGCAACCTTGGTTGCTTGATCTGCTTGGTCCTTCGCGGCACCCAAGGCACCCAGCTTGTCCTTCAGCTCAGTGACCTCCTTCTCCAGCTTCTTCGACTTCTTCTTCTTTTTCTCATTCTTCAGCGCATTGACCTCGGTTTAAAGTTTGGCATTGTTTGTGAGGGCCTTTGCAAGGAGTGCATAGTCCTCCTCCTTCTCCTTTCAATAGGACTCATTTGCCAAAGTTAGCTCAATGACCTTCGTGCCGAGGTTAGACATCTTCTTGGAGAAATCTTTAAAGAGCTCCTCCTGACTCTTCAAGAACTCCTCCCAAAGTTTGGTCATCTCCCTCCTAGCTATCTTGTTCAGCTCGGCATACTTAATGACCAGCTGGGACAAAATACCATGGGCTTCTCCAAGCGCTCTTCCGTCCGAGATCGGACCGAAGACTACTTTGCTGCCCAAGCCCTAAAATATCCACTGTACACTAAGAGCTGCAAAGGGAAGTACACTTGGTTAAGTTTTGCAAAGCAAAGAAAAAACTTAGAAAATATATGGTGAAAGGATAAAATGCCTGAAGAATACTTGAGGAGCGTGTTTGGAAGTCCTCACGGCTAGGACCTCCTTATGTGGGCATTCCTGATAAGGGACTTAAAGGTGGCGATGGTGAGGATGCCCTTCGCCATTTGAGGACCTGTAGCAACGTCGGGTTTGGCCGGACGAAATTGGGTGTCAACAGGACCCATTGTCTGTCTATCCTCGGAGAACAAGTTCAAGGCCTCCGTCTAGGTCCGAATAGGCTCCTTCGGCACCTTGTCCCTCAGGATGTAGGAATCTCAAAGGGCCTGCTTCCGAACTGTTAGTGTTGTGCCCAAAAGGCCAATCATGAGATGATTGTATTTTTGCACATTGAGTCATGATATTTTGTTAAGGCATTAATCCAAAAATTATGTTTGTTGTTTTGTTTCTGTGTAACTTAGCAAACATAATTGTAACCCTAGAATAATGATATTTTTAAACATCCTTAGTCTAGTATTATTGTGGAGTGGGTTGCAATAATATGTAACGACTAGCATATGTGGAGGCTAATATGACATATGTAGTCTGCATATGGGTACAAGTTAGAGAACTTGTGTACTGGACTGACCCACCATGAGAACACTACATGGATCATTATATAAGTGTCATACGTGATTCTCATAGTGATCATGGTATATGTAGTCCTTCGACCTAAGATCGTAAAGGTTCCCTACATGTGAGTCACATACTTTGATACTTTCCTCTGTTGCTCGTAATTGAGTGAACTTGAAGGAGGTCATTGGGTATGTCACATATCATGCGGAGGGATTTGTATGATCAAGATGGGATTTGTCCCTCCTATGTAACGGAGTGATATCTTCGGGCCCCTTGATAGAGTTAGACTTAGAAAAATGCATGGCCATGCTCGGATGAGTTGATATGCGATATCAATGTCATCAGTTTAAGTTTGTCTACTCGGTAATCAATAAACAAAAGATTGGGCTATATGAGAGTGACACATTCCATGTCTCGTGCTTAGTCTTGATATGTTGGACAAAGGGACAATGGCATATATCGGTGATTGTCATGGCCCAAACTGCCCCTCGCCCACCTGGGCCCGATTATCGGAGTAATGCAACGGAAGTTAATTAAATGGAAAGGCTTAATTAAACATTATGAGCACCTACGGCATGACTCCAAGATCTATTCTGGTACTAGCTTGTTACTTAAATACTTTCAATGTATTGTCAGTGTGCTCTTCAGGAACGAGCTAATACCTATGTGGAATTCTAGTGTTCCATTTATGGACTTTACCATTTAGCCAGTTACACACACAAGTCTTTAGATTCCATCTCAACAACTAGGCAACAATATCCATGCATATCCAGAATCACTGGAAATCGTTCCTTAGATGCACATACTCAACTAATTACACTTGTAATACAAGTAAAGCATACACTTAATCCATTAAGTGCATAGAATGTGTGTCCATCAAGTGTACTAATCCAATGCATGGCAACCAAGAAGCCCATCTCATTTCAAGTTTGAAAACACATTTATATGTCCATGAGCATCAGCCAAGACTAGTACACATAACATGAATATCCATCATGGCATTGCATCTGCATAAAACCATGCAAACATGGCATATAATCAGCCAAAGCTAATCACGATCATAATGGCAACAATAAAGCATCACCTACTTGGAAAAGAAAATGTGCCAAGGATGCTCTATGTCTCTAATTAGCCAGGTTCAGGTTTTATAGACCACGCTCTCATACTACCCAAACCTCGACTCATAATAACCTGGAACACATTCCAGCTTAATAGACCTTGTTACCACAACTTCTAAACTCCATAAGTCTGCACTAGGAAGTCCAAACCATTAGCTTGATTCACAAGCAATCTATACCACATAAGTCACTCGAGTTAAATGAATATAATGAGCAATACCAAACACATACCCAACCCTTTAGCAATTTAAAATGAGTACTCCAGTACTCCTAGCTTGACCCTTCAAGCAATCCATTACCTACAAAATATATATCAGGGCGGGTGAGTTATAAAACTCAGTAAGAATCCCGACCGCATCCAATGCCTAGTGAGGTAATTAACTCATGACTTTCAAAGTCATCATATGGCTTCCAAAGCCTAAACTTGTGCCAAGAATGTAATGGCAATTAATCCATGTTCTTGCCAAGGAAAACACTAAAACAAGGAAAACACAAGATATAGCACAATAACAATAACAATAATATTATAGGTCAGCATGCACAAACAATTTCAGAGAAGCACGCAACTCAACACACACAACACTGTCCTCATAACATCATGTTCCATGTCATCATGGGCATCACAAGCATTAGCATAAACCATACCACTAATCCCGGCATGCCATTTATTTTTATAACCTACTGAGCGCTCCTTAGCTTGGTTATTGAGTTGGCCAAACTCAATTCCTAGCCCTAAATGCTTGCTAATTACTCATGAGTAAACCATAATTGCCAAAGCAACAATACCTTGCCCATTATGCACTTATGTGCCCAAATATCCAACTAAGAAAGTATCATGAGTCCTCACAAAAAGTAACAACCACATAGCCCTTACATGCACACCTATGGTCACTTGGTTCTTTGACCATTGCATAGGGGCACTAATACTCACAATGAAAGGTCATGGAAAATATACCATGCAGAGGGTGAGTATAGGGATTCTTACCACCATTTGTGTAACCTTTTGCTCATTGTCCCTGCCTTTCTTTGCTCTGTTGTTGTTGGAACTTATCTTTTCCTTAATGGACCTATAAGCCCAAAACATCTAGCAAGTTAATAATTTGCGTTCCATTAAACAAGAGAACCATAATTTACCAAGCATACTTGGTTTAACTTACTCAACCTCTACTTAAGGAGGTAAGGCCCAATTCTGCCTTTTCTGTGAACTGAGGCTCATTTTCTGTGAACTCGAGCCTATATTGGCCTTTTCCTGGAATCCAAGCCCAACTTGGTATTTTCTGGAACTTTAGGCCCAACCTGGCCTTTTCTGCAACTCAGGCCCAACTTGGCCTTTTCTGGAAATTTAGGCCCAACTTGGCTTTTTATGGAAATTTAGGCCCAACTTGGCCTTTTATGAACTCAGGCCCACTTGGCCTTTTACTTTCTCTCAGGCCCATTTGGCCTTTTATTTCTTTTCTGGACTTGGCCCAACTTCTCTGTCCAAGTCTAATTCAATGAAGCCCATTTAGGCAATTTAGCCCATTTTATCAATTTCACCAATATGGCCCAAAATAGCCCATTTAGGAGTTTCTGGACCATTTACCACCAAGAACACTTGGTTATCAAATTGGGCCTTCAAATTTATCTCTTGGCCGAATTTGTCCTATTATTTCCTTCTTTTGTTCAATTTAGTCCCATAAGTTTTCCAAGGACCATTTATGCCAAGAATACTTGGCTAACACCAATTTTTCACAAACTTGTCATCATGGCCGAATTCATCATTCACCTTTTCTTTACCATTTTGGCTTCACTTTTTAGTAGGAACACCTAGATACCATCAACACATGGTTTACACACATAACCACCAAAAATGGCACCAAGGCCGAAACTTCTCTTTATTTCTTTCTTTGATGTTTTGGTCCACATACATCAAAGAACCCAAAAATGCCAAGAATACCATGGCTAAAATGTCAAGTCACACTAAACAATACATGGCCGAATGTACACTTGCTTGTTTAGCTTACAAAATCTTCTCTTTTTACCTCCATTTCTTGGCTAACACCTTGTATGTTCATAAGAACATTTTTATTACCAAGAAAACTTGGTTTAAATCCATGCATGCCAAGGAATCAACTTGGCCGAATCTTCATTCTTGTTGTTCTTCCATCCTTTTCTTTGCATGGCTTCAAAATCACCAAGAAAACTTGGTATCCTTCACAAAAATACAAGGCCGAAAGCTCAACTTGCTTTTCTAGCAAAAATCCAACATGGCCGAGACATTAGTGAGCAATATCTAGCTTAATAACACATAAAATCACCAAGAAAACTTGGTTCACTTACAACCTTTCTTTGGCCGAATTTTGAGCTTGTTCTTCCTTGAAGTTTTCCTTAATTTTTCTTGCTCCTCATGGCTTAGAAATGCCATGCATGTTCATGAGCTCATGAGTGAAGCTCAAAAACACTAATTTCTCCATATGGCCGAAACTTCCAAGAGTGTTTTCTTGAACATCTTTCTTGATTCATGCTCTAGATGGGTTTAGAAGCTTGAATCACTATGAAAACATGTTTGCATGTGTAAGAAAATGTATTTTTTGGATAGGCCGAGACTTAGATGAAGAAGGGAGAGCGTACGGCTTAGAGAGAGAGAGATTAAATGAAAATGAATGGGAGGAGGAGCATGGCTGAATGTATGCTTGCACATGGAAGGAAATGTAGTCCAAATGCAAGCCAAATCCAAGGTGGCAGGCCATTACGGAAAGAATAAACAATGGGTTGTCTTGGAGCCAATAAACAATTCTTAATGAAAGGAAATGAAATGAAAATGTAGGCCAAATGCAAATACAAGGAGGGTGGCGGCCATAGGATTCAAAATTGGGGGAGAATAAGTCAAATGCCCATTAAATTATTGATTGGACAAGTGATGGTGGGGAGAATTAAATAATGTAAAGTGGGAGACAAAGAATAGTCAATATATTATATTATATGGCAAGTGGAGGACAAGGTTGGTGGGATCATTTTAATATTCCAAGTGGAGGCTTATGTGGCCATTTTAAATGGCAAAAATCATGGGATGGCCGGCCATGGCATAAAATGCCATGCAAAATGGTCTAATCCCTCCTTTGGCCCTCCACCTTTCTTCAATTGTTCAATTAAGTCCTCCCACAAACTTTTCCTTTGAATAATTGAGTCCCTCAACTTAAATTTCCACCATTTTCATCACCAATTCTCTTGGCCTTAGCTAAGTTTATTCCAAGAGTGTCCAATACTCTTTTATGCCCATTCATTAATTAATTCCATGTCTCCTCAATTTAATTGCTAAGTTTCCAAATTAGGAAACTTTTTATGCCACTAATCCACTTAACCCTGGACTTCATCAATTAACAAATTTTCGGGTCTAATAGTGATGATCATAAAGGTTTAGTCGAATCATCGACAATCTTGTCACTTGGGTAGCAATGATGTGTTGCTAGACACCGCTCATTGCTTATGATCATAAATGTGATTTCTGATCACTGCCAATGTGGTACGAGCCTATTAGGTCGCACACATAGAGCTATTTGGATCATAAAAGTGCATGGGCTAATAATTTGGGTTTTGGTTTCACAATAATTTCCTATTAATAATGGGCCCAATAGTTGATCCATTATTAAGCCCGAAATTAAAGCCTAATTGGATTAGGGCTTTGAAACCTATTAGGCCTGGAAGTTGAGTCTCACTATAAATACAACTTCTAGTGAGAAATTCGTAGGTCTCCATGCCCTAGCCTTCCAAAAAGAACAACTGCACTCTTTTCTTGCAATTCCTTGGAGGACGCAAGCTAGCACTGCGAGCGCAAGAAAAATGCATCTGCCAGGACGCAGTGGAAGCGTGGTGATCCCGAGAGGCTCGTGTGGATACCATAGAGAACTTGAACACGTCAAATGTTTAAGTTTTGTGATTCGACTCTACAGTTGAGTGAGAGATCTCAACCGAAAATTAAGTATGAAAATTTTTGAACACCCGGTTTACCCCGTTTCACTTGGATCCTGGAGGGTTTCGGTTACATTCCGCTACGTTGTTTGGCTCCCGAAACCCAACATAGGCATTCTTCACCATCCATCCCACGGGCGCCTGCTCCTCTGCAACGTCACGCCAAGGTTCCATCAGTATATTATCCCTTAGCCATATGTCTATAAGATCTAAAATACCAAAAAATCCCAAACTCACAGAAAAATGGCTAAGGGACAAATATGGCGGTACCTCGGTGATGTCCTTCTCGGAGTCATCAACCTCCTAAACATCATCAGTAATTTGCTTGCCCTTCCTTCTTCAGCATGCCTCGAGCTCTTCGAAAAAGAGGCCCCCTACGAAAGTACCCAAGGCCTCCTTCGCCAAAGTCAAGCTGATCGCCAGCTCAAAGGGTGGGTCGGCGCGAACCGAGGAATCGTTCTGCTCCTCCACAATGCCTTCGTGAGAGGGCGGAAGAATGTCCTCCTTCGCCTTCTTCCTTGCTAAAGAATGCCTTCCCCCAGCTGTCTTCTTCCTCTTCGGGGCTGCCTTCTTCCTCTACTGCTCTCTCTTCTTGGCTTGACTGAGGACAAGGGACTTGTAGAAGGCCGCAGATTGGTCACCCATCTCTGAAAAAGGGAAGACATCAGTGTAAGTCCAGACGAGTATAAACAACAAAAATCTAGAAGATTACTTACTCTCCACAAGCCCTTTGTATGTGAGCTCGCACCGAATGAGCATCACTAGGCATGGCTTTTTTTCGTCAAAAGCAAGTTTTGACATGGCCAAGTGAATTTTATGCTCCTTGACTACCTCTAACTCCTGAAGAACCTTTTCGATGATGAAGTCCCAGTTTATGGGAAAGGGGTATAGAGAATGAGGAGGGACCTCAGGGTCCCAGTCTGCAACTACGTGGATACAGCTGTCGAAGTCATCAAACTTCACCTCTAACTCTAGGGTTAGTAGCCGTCTGGGAGCCACTACATCTATGGGCAAGGTCCCCCAGGCCGATTCCGTCGGAACTTCCTTCCAAGCCTTAGCTACCTTTAGGAAGAAGAACTTCCTCTGCCAACCCCGCTAGCTATCCTTGGTGTCAATGGTAAAGGTGTATTTTCTGGACCCAGAAACCCGAGGAAGCAAAAAATAAAAACCACCTTTTGGGACAGGATGGAGTTTGTAGTATTGTATGAAAAAATGAAGTAAGGCTCTACTTTGAAGGCCCCACACATGCAATGGAAAGCATTGAAATAGGAGTAAGAATTGGGCGGAAGCTGAGTTACGCCTATGCCATGAAAATGGCGAATGTCGCAGACCAACTTCAATAGAGGAAACAGAACTCTCGCCTTCAGTTGGGCCCAAAAGACGGTAACCTTGCTCGAGTTGTTCATATAACTGAACAGGCCAGGTTTGGGTAGCCTAATAACCGCATAAGAAGGGAGAAAAAATTTAGTTATACATTTCACTAACTTCTCCAAAGTGGTACAACTCGGATGAGAATTAAGAGGAAGCCAGCTCTCGGGGACAGTTTGGACAGACATGAGCGGAACGGGGGAAGGCATTTAGAAAAGGGAAACCTAACTTTGAAAAGGTTAAAAGAAAAGAAGGAAACAATGTTGAAGAATGACTTTGGAAGAAGGAGATGACTTTGGAAAAGAAGAAAAGCCTAGAAACACAAAAAATTGAAGGACTTCGGGAAGGAAAACCCACCAAAACTTTTGCGAAAGTCAAGATTTGAGAACACCGTTGCAAAAACTAGCAGGAAATTGAACCGCCACTTGCGCCGCTGCAGGAAAAAGAGAGAAAACTTGAGAGCAAACGAGAGCAAATTGGAAGCAAAAGAAAGCAAGAAGGGAGAACTCTGAGGAAAGAAATGTTTATATAGGCCGAAGGGGGTAGGTGAATCATCGCCACAATTACCCCTCGAAGGCAAATCATTGCCATAATTGCCCCACGAAGCCGAAGAGACGCAGTTGGTGTAACTGACGCGACTGTCCACCAATTGCCAAATGACACGTGTCGCCCTACACAGGAAACGAGGGCACGCCTCCTGACAGGACGGAGGCCTAGGCAAGCTCATCCAAAGTGACGCGCCTGTCTGATTACGACACATGATGATTCACTGACATATAGCAGAAAAATTAAAAGGGGGAACACGCACTTCGAAAACACCAAGGGCCTAGCTAAGAAACGAGGAGTGACATTTACAAGCTACCTCGGCTTTGAAGACACACACTCGGAGAATGAAGTGTCCCCCGCCTATGGTAACTGCTAGCTTCCATAATGAGCTTTGTGAAATGCTCTGAGACTCCACACACCAAAGTTATAACTTCGGCTTTCTGAAAGGTGGCATGTGATAGCCAAAGGGCTATTACTCTCAAACCCCAAGCTCTGATGAAGCACCACCCTCAGAAAACACAAGCATCACCCTCGACGAATGCGAATACCAACCTCGGGGAAAGAGGGTCCGCAGTCCTTGACTCATTGACCTCGGTAATCCACCATCACCCTCGGCGAATAACAGGACTGACCTTGGAAACATGGCACACTACCACCATCGGTAAGATAACCTGACTAAATTCAGGAAGAGTAGACTTACCATCCTCGACAGGGGAACACATCGCCCAGAAGGGATCCTCCGTGCCAAGAGGACTTGTGAATAACTGAAGTAACCTCGGCAAGAAGCCCTCCTATCCTGAAGAGGTATCTTTCATCGAAGGGGTCTTGTGAATACGAAAAAAATGGTTAAGGAGCATCTGACACAGAGCCCTCACACAAGCCTTTGACACAGAGCCCTCGCACACGCCCTTGACACACATACCTCCCACGGCCCTGACTTCTAGCCAGAACAGCCTATGGCCAGCTGGAGATCCCCATACCCGAAGGTACAGATTATGTCTGGCTGAACACGTGTCATGATCTAAGTGAGCTGTGTCAAACGGACTTTTCCCAATCCCCTCCTATAAATACTTGGGGAAATGACCTTGGTAGGGACGGAGATTGAACTCTTAAGAAAACTTTACTCTTTATTTTCCAATTCACTACTCTTTACTTGCCAAACACTAACTTGGGCGTCAAAGGCTCCTTCCCCAGAAAAACACTCCGGGGACCTCTAAACCCCTGTTCTCTTAAGCATTTCAGGCACTCTCACATCAAAAATCTCTCCTTCAGTCACCCTCCACACTGGAAGTCCCTACTTCAGGCCACTATGTCATGCAATGAAGATGTAGACAGGCATCACAAGGTCTCACTCACACAACCATGACAACATTCCATTATAGTATCTATTTCTTGCCAATCATCAATAAATCTTACTATACGAAATATGCCAAAATGCATAGATGTAAAGAAGATACTGAACCTAGGGTGGGGAACCTTGGTAAGATTGGCTTCTTTAGAATCGCTGACTTCATGTACATCCAAAGGAATCATCTTTCATTTTTCTTATCTTTTTTTTTTTGCCTCTTCATCCTAGGCTACCTGTAAAGTTGAGCTAAGTGTCTCAATAGTAGTATTTGAGCTTAAAGGTACAAAATGGAGGACAACCTCCATGACCTCTTGAAGGACCAACTCTATAACCTTGGGAGCCGAAGAAAAAGCTACATTCAATTTCTTTGAGCTCAATCCCTCAAAACTCTTCCCTTTTTTTCTTGTTAGGGCCTTTTTCCCATCCTTCCCCTTTTTCATTGACCACTCTTCTTAGCTTGATTAAGGAACATCTTTCTATAGTAGTTGGCAAATTAATTAGCAACCTCTATAAAATGAATGAGACATGAGTGTAAGTACACATCGATCAAAATACTTAAGTGAAACAAACACTTTCTAAAAAATTTGGAATGTGAAAGCTCTTCTCAAAAGAATAGCACCAAAAGGGACTTTGCCCCATCTAGCTTGGTTTTGGGCACATCAAGGTCGGTCAAAAGCTCCTTTATGACCCTGAGTTCCTACAAGACCTCTTTGGTTATTAAATCCCATTTGATGAGGAATGCGTAAGGCCCCTGAGTAACTAAGGCATCCAACCAATCTGCTACTTGCCAAATTTAGGCATTGAAATTGACAAACCTTTTCAAAAGGTGTTTGGTCAACAGCTCTGATGGATCCTCTACATTGGCTACGAATGGCCCCGATGCCCACTTGGCTGATATCCCAAAAGGCTCTGGTAGCTTCAAAAAAAAGTACCTCTTCTACCAATTCGTCCAACCATCCTAGGTAGCAAAGGCAAAGGTATACTTCTTACTCCCCATGCCCTGACAATGGAGGAAATCAAAGGAACCTCTCAGGTGAGGATGCAACTAAAAACATTGCACAATAAGGATAAAGTGGAGGTCCACCCTAAAAGCCCCAGACATACACAAAAAATCATTAAAATATGCGTATGAATTCAAGGAGAGTTGGTTGACTGTTATCCTGAGGAAGTCACAAAAGTCAGTGATCATCTTCGAGGGAGGGTATTAAAGAGCCACCTTTATCTAAGTCTTAAAAGTCATAATCTCCCTCTACCATGGTCGATTGCTCAACTCACCTTGTTTGAGACATACAAAGGAAAGTAATACTAAGTGCGCCAGTCCTGTATGTTCTCCTAGATAACAACTCAGATGAATATCGAGGAAGTTCTAACTCTCCTTGATTGGAGCATTGGGGACCTCAGAAATCTAGGGTTGGAGGGCCATCACCTTAACCTCGGACAAACTATAAACCTACTTTGGCTAGAATAAATGGAAAAAAAATAGATCTCAAATAAAGTTACCCATCTGAATGCTCATTGAAAACCATTAGAATGCTGCACAAGTGTTGGCAAAAATCTCACCACAGCTGAAAAGGGAAAAAAGCTAAAGAAAAATGGGTGAACTCAAAAGAAAGGGGGAGCAAGGAAAGGAAAAGTGAGGAACTTTTGAATTAGAATGGGCCATATATAGCCAAAACAAGGTGAACAAAGAGTTGCAATTGTGGGGAAATACTCAATACCCAAGCTACCCCTTTGAGCCAAAGTGACACATCTATAAAAACATAGTGAATGATGAATTGACACATGTCACCTTGAAACACAAATCAAGAGCATGCTTCTACTTTTAATAATGAATGACAAGCCATCATAACTATCCACCTTAGGATGGGAATTAAGGAAAATTGGAAAATATGCCTTTTTCAGAAGCTTTCTTTGGGAGTTAAAATCCTGGTAGGAAAAGCCCTACAAGTTTTCCTGACGATGAAACTCTAAAAAGAAAAAAAGCACCAGCTTAGCATTAATGAGGTTCAAGTGTCATCCCACTTCGACCTAGTTGGGAAGGGCCATGTTATGGTCGAAGGACCAGAGTGCAGAACAATAGCTAAACTCACCCTAAACATTAGAGGGAGCTCTTAGACAAGGTCAACATATGCCACCCTAAACCACGACCAAGCCATTACCATACCACCTAGAGATCATGTTCGAGGCCAACCACCCACCAGCTTAGCTAGGCTAACTAGAGGCACCTGCTGTAAACTACGGCCTTGAAACACCTAAATCTAACCATCCACATGGTCAACCCTATTTCTAGTTAGTCCAATGGCCCATCCTCCCCTCACCCTTGAAATTGCCACAGGGACCTCCCAGGTATGATGACACAATCTTTACTTTCCTCACTCCTTCCCTCATCTTATACATCCCTCTTACATTCACCCTAACTTGGGCATCAGAAGTTCCCTCTATGGAAATACTCTAGGGAACCCCCTTAGCCTTTTCTTCTCCTTTTTCTTGTAGGCCCTCCTTAACTTATTGATCATTCACTCCATCATAAGAATTGAATATTTCATACAATGAAGACATGCTAGAGTACTATTAATAAAGACCTGTTTGCTTACTCACTGAAAGATATGCTTGTTATTGGTCCAAACATTATATGACATGACCTTGGAGTACATCCTAACGCACAACCAATACAATAGAAAAAACATAATATCAACCCCCCAACGAAAGAGCCTTTGTTGAATAAGAAGTTCAATGACTGTTGGAGGTAGGGGTGATAAGAGAAGTAAAGTACCCAGATTGGTAGAGCAATGTAGTAATTGTTACAAAAGAGAGGAGTGATAAACTTCAAATGTGCATTGACTTCATTAGTGTCAATGAAAAATGCCTAAAAAAATCTTATCCTTTGCATTTGATCATTTGCTTAGTAAATTCTGTAGCCATATATAAGATGTTAAGTTTCCTATGTTACCACCTCACAAAAATGAGAGAATTACAAGTGTGGCATAATGGTCAAAAAACCATTATATTGCGTAATTCCCTTTATAGTGATTGAAGTATGAAGGGTAAAAGGTATAATGAACATTTCCTTACAAGTGTTCTAAGTTGGTAACTTAGCCACCCAAAAAAAGCCTTAAGGATTGCTTGTTTTTTAATTAACCTATGGCCCTTTTTGTAAGGTTTAGGAAATTCGGGTACTTAATTACAAAACTCTCAAGAAAGAGCCTTAGAGAGTTATGGGAAGGATATTAATTGTACGAAAGTACTATTGGAGGACCAAATTAGTCATGGAAGACAAGTTTGGACAAAGGAAACACTAAAGGGATTAAGGACCTAAATGTCTTAGTGTAAACCTTAAGGTGTTCAAGCTTTTGACTTAAGTCAAAGGGTGGAATTATGGGGTTATCCCACCATGGGGGAGGTGGCTATGGCTTGATAAATAGTCAAAAAGTTGGGAAAAAATGTGGACTAATAAGTTTAGGATAAAGAAATCATTCCTAAGGGCAAAAAAAAATGACATAAAGCATGATTATGGCTAATAAGGATGTCTACTGACCTAAAGCTAATTTAAGAAGCCAAACTCAATTTTTGTTCTCTCATATTCGACCCAAATAGCCACCACCCTCCTCCACACTTCTTCCATAGCTCCTCCACAGCCACCATACCTCCAAGATTGAAATTGAACGCAAAAGGAAGTAATTGGAAGCAAACTAGAGCTATTGGTTGAATACTTCAATGATCAACCTTCAAAGTTGGCCTACTCATCTTGGTAATAGTTATCTTACTCCCATGGATTGTTTAATGTATTTTCAAGCATCCATGGAGCTAGGGCTAAGCTTGGAATGGAGCCATGAGCTTGATGAACCATCCTTAGTGAGGGAAGTGCACTTATTGACGGTTTTGTGACCTAACATGAAGTGCACATTGATGGCAGTGAAGTGAGGGTTTTTAGAGCCCAAAGTTAGTACTAACAAGTGTTAACATCCTCCTAAGACCATGCATTACCTTCAGGAGGGTTTCTATAGTGATTTACTTAAGTTTATTGCATGTTTTATGGACTAACCTATGGTTTATGTTGCTCCCGCATTTCATGTGTTTGTTGGTTGTGAATGGTTGCTGCATTTGGTTTCTATATCCTATATATATGCATTGTGGTTTTGTGTTTTAGATTCTTTGGGTGCAGGTTTTAATGAGGGTCACATTTCCTTAAGAAATGATGTGTTTCCCATACTAAGTCTCACAATGATACATAATCCCCTCAATTTTACCATTTCAGGTTCAGCAGAAATATGACATTCAAACTAACCTTTTTCATTTGAGTTCTAATCTAAAATTTCAGGAATTTTAAATCCAATGTATCTAGTTGTGATCTTCAAACTTTCATGATTTTAGGAGCACATTTAGTAGTTTTAGTGATGGTACTTATTGTGTTATACAGCAACTGTCCAGCATCCTGTTTCTGGAGTCCATTGTGTCTTAGGCACTTTTATAACTTAGGGTGCATATTTAGTAGGGTTAAGGTGATTATGTAGTGCATGTATGCATTTACATGTATTGTATGTAAAATGAGACAAGTATGTTAACGTTTGAGCAATGTTTTGGCTATGTATGTGATATGGTGCAAGGTTGCCTAAATGTGAATGATAGACTGCTTACTTGTAAATTCTATTTTGGCCACATAAAGTTGCCAAATGCAAGAGCATGTAATTCCTATGTTTATTTTACTTGTATGGGATAGCCTTGGAGGCTTATTCATTATGAATGAGGTGTTTTCATACTTATGAAATTTCATATGGGCAAAATGGTCATAAAGTGACTAAAATTTTGACTCTGCACTCAAATTTCTATATCTCCCTGTGTAGAATGAATGCTGGTATGAAAGTTTTACCACACTTATAGCACATCTAGAGGTTGAACTAGAATTTTATAATTTCTAAATTTGGAGCCCTGTAGGCAAAGATATGATGTTGAAATGTTGGCTAAGTTACTGTTTATTCGGTCATAATTTTGTAACCAACTTCAAAAATCCATAACATTGTCCCTTGGTTGGCTATTGATGTAAAACCAAATTCCTTGGTTTTATTAAAGACTCTAATTAATAATGAAGTAAAGAAAATAGGTGGTTACATGCCTAGATTAATACAATTTTTTGGAACAAATTACAGGTGTAGTGGCTAGTCACTTACACTTAATAAGATTGCATAATGTGTGGTAGCCAAGGTTAAGACTTGTGCTAGTGTTTTCCTTCCCTACTACCATGGTGTGCATAAAATGTTAATATATGTGTAATGGTTGGACCAATATGCATGCATTTACATACTGCCCAAGAGGGCCACTTGGGTATACACACTAAGGGTATTGTTGTGATGGCCTACAAAACATACCAACCCTGGGAGTTTTAAATGCACAATTTTGGCACCATAACTGGACTACCCCGGAGTGGTAACATCCTAGGTGCCTTCAGTAAGAATCACCAAATTTGGATGAACCTGCTAAATGAGGAAAAGACATCCTTCATAAGTGATAAGGGAACATTTTGCTGTAGGTGAAAGCCGTTTCGCCTGAAAAACACTGGAATAAGATATCAATGATTAATGGACAAAGTATTTGCCAAACAAATTGGAAGGAACATATAAGTTTACATTGATGGCATGATCATTAATAGTAGATGTCTTGGTAACCACAGTGAAGACCTAAGGGAAACCTTTCAACAATTGAAGATGTTCAAGATATGTCTGAACCGTAAAAAGTACATGTACATCATAAAGGCTGGAAAGTTCCTCGACTTTATGATCTCCAAAAGAGGAATAGATGTGAATGAGAAAACATAAAGGCACTCTTTGACTCTTGCACTGTAAAGTCTATCAAGGATGTATAGAGACTCACTAGGAGAATCACGACACTCAGTCATCTTTCTCTCCCACAATGGTGACCGATGTCATCCATTCTTCAAAATTTTGACTAAGGAGACAAAAAGAGACACCATGATATGTAGAGACTATCATTGATGGAATTAAAAATGTCAGCAAGCTTGGGAGAAGTTAAAGGAATACTTAACCAAACTTCTAGCCCTTTGGTAGCCAAAGCAAGGAGAACTTCATACTTTACCTCTCCATAAGCAAAATTGTAGTAAGCTTTGCCTTCGTTTGCAAGGAAAAGAACATACAACTGTGGCCTTGTATTACATCAGTAAATACCTACATGGTGCTGAAGTCAACTATCCAATCTTTGCAAAAGGTAATATATTGCCTTGGTTTTAGTAGGGTGCAATTTCAACCATATTCTTAAGGTCGTACCATGAGAGACGGCACAAAGAGAGTGGATCACTCAAGACGCTAGCCCAAATGGTGCATCAAAATCAAAGAATATGAAATCATCCATGAGCCAAGAAAATCAATGAAGCTATTGTTGGGTTTAATTTTGGGCTTATTAATGGCTCAACTATTGGGCTCATTATTAATACGAAATTATTGTGAACCCAAAACCCAAATTATTAGCCCATGCACTCTAATGATCCAAATAGCTCTATGTGTGTGACCCAATAGGCTCTTACCACGTTGGCAATGATCATAAATCATATTTATGATCATAAGCAATGAGCGGTGTCTAGCAACACATCATTGCTACCCAAGTGACAAGATTGTCGATGATTCGACTAAACCTTTATGATCATCCCTGATATATGCCATTGTCCCTTTGCCCAAGATATCAAGACCAAGCACGAGACATGGAATGTGTCACTCTCGTATAGCCCAATCTTTGGTTTCTTGATTACCGAGTAGACCAACTTAAACTGATGACATTGATATCTTATATCAACTCATCCGAGCATGGCAATGCTTTTTTCTAAGTCTTACTCTATCAAGGGGCCCGAAGATATCACTCCTGTTACATAGGAGGGACAAATCCCATCTTGATCATACAAATCCCTCTGCATGATATATGGCATACCCAATGACCTCCTTCAAGTTCACTCAGTTACGAGCAACAAAGGAAAGTATCAAAGTATGTGACTCACATGTAGGGAACCTTGATGATCTTAGGTCGAAGGACTACATATACCATGATCACTATGAGAATCACTTATGACCCTCATAGAATGATCCATGTAGTGTTCTCATGGTGGGTCGGTCCAGTACACAAGTTCTCCGACTTGTACCCATATGTAGACTACATATCTCATATTAGTCTCCACATATGCTAGTCGTTAAGTATTATTGCAACCCGCTCCACAATAATACTAGACCAAGGATGTTTAAGAATATCATTATTCTAGGGTTACAATTATGTTTATTACGTTACACAGAAACAAAACAACGAACATAATTGCTGGATTAATGCCTTAATAAAATATCATGACTCAATGTGCAAAAAATACAATCATCTCATGATTGCCTTTTTGGGCGTAACACTAACAGCCACATGCTTTGGCAAATTTCATTGCTGAGCTCTCTAAAATTCTTAAAGTAGGAGCATCTACTCTAAAAAATGACGAGCCAAATTGGACTTCCTTTGTCAACGGAGCCTCTACTACCTACCACGAGGGTACAGGAGTCATTCTTTAAGGTCCTAAAGTGATGGAGGCTTCAAGGTCAATCAAATTCAACTTCCTAGTTGTAGGGTTTCAGTAGCCTAACAAGCACAGCAGAATGTATCCCAAACCCTTTAGGATCTAAGTGAAACGGGGTAAATTGGGTGCTCAAAATTTTATTCCTTTTTCAGTCGAGATTTTTCACGCAACTGTTAAGTCGAATCACAAAACTTGGATAGTTGACATGTTCAAGCTCTCTACGGTATCTACACGAGCCGCTCAAAATCACCATGCCTCCACCACATCCAGGTAGATGCATTCCTCTTACGCTCGCAGTGCTAGCTTGTGCCCTTTAAGGAAAGGCAATAGAAGAGTGCGGCTGAAACTTTCAGAACTCTTCTAATTTCATCCTAAATGAGGCTAAGGTAAGAGTTGTGAATTTCTCACTATATGATGTATTTATAGTGAGACTTAACTCCCAAGCCTAATATGTTTCAAAGCCCTAATCCAATTAGGCTTTAATTTTGGGCCTAATAATGGCTTTACCTTTGGGCCTGTTATGGCTCTCCTAGTGAGAAACATCCCCAAGGAAGGTAAATTGCTCTAAATTAAGTTTGGAACCTTAATTCAAGTTTACATAGCAATAATAGGAAAGTTTAGCAAAGTTCACTAAATTTTGAAAAGGTTAAGGCGCTAAATGAGGTTCGGCGGTAAAATGGTAATTTTCAATCTTGATGAGTCGGGCTAGGTCCTGAGTGGTTAAAATGAGTTTTTATAACCTAACTTTTAACTTTAACCCAAACTTAGTTGAAATAAAAAAAAATTGACCAAGAATGACTAAGGTTACCATAAGATGGGGGTTTAAGTGTTCCATGTCTAGTACTTAGGTGGCTTGGGTTTTAAACTTATTTTATAAGATCGTAAATTGGGGAATGGCTACCATAACCCGAGTTCATCCTTCACACATGGCTACCATAACCCGAGTTCATCCTTCACACCATCATTTGTCCATCCATTAAAGCTCAAAATCAAGAGTTTTAAGTGAAAAGTAGAGCCACCACAAGTATATAGGCCATTCGAAGCTTGTTTCAAGCATAAAATCATGGTTTTGGAGCTTGGAAGCACGTTTCCTTTTATCCACTATTTTTATACGAGGTAATCAATGTGTTCTTGATTAATTTCATATGTGTTAGTTGATAGGGAGCTTGGGTTTTGGTTAGAAGTTAGTAAGTTGATGTTTTGTGCCCATATTTGCTTGCAACTTAGGTTGGAGTTTGTGGAACTTGGTTGGTGAAAAAGAGTTGCATAATTCTTGCATGTTACTTGGAGCTGAGGTAAGGGAGTTATAAGGTGAAACATTAGTGCACCTAGTCTACAAGGTCTTTACGGCCTAGACTACAATAGTTCCACCATAATGCCCCTGTACGAAATAAACAGGAGAGGTTCAACTGGTGATTTATCGCTAGTTAGGCTGGCAAGCTAAGCTTGCTAGAAGACAAGGCAATGCCTCATAGTTGAAGGACCAGGATTAGGAGAGGGCTTAAGGGACCTAGGAATATGCATATATTAGACCTTCATGCTATATGAGCTCGCAGTAGGTTACATATGTTATCATATGTGTAGTGAAGACCCTTACTAAGAATTACTGAATTCTCACTCCCTAGTTATGTTGTACAGATTTTGAAGTTGTTGGGCGGGTAACCACTGAGGGTTGTCATGGTAGTTGATTTTGCTGTAGATATTTCACTTGAGAATCTTTATGATTCTAGTCTACTTGGGTAGCTTGTTAGTCAAATAACAGTACTAAGTACAGTCTTCCTTTGGCTGTAGATCCTAGTAGCACACGGACAAAGACTTTTCTGACTCGCCATGAGTACTTGCATCTAAGGTAGGAGTTAGTTCAAGAAGATCTCAGTTGAGGCTTGTTTATATAGTACTCTTAGTTGCTTCCATTGTCTATGTTTTAAGGAGTCCTAAACTCTTGGGTTGCTCTTGTGTGAGGGCATTAGTCTACTTTATGTATAAATGCTCCCACACAGTTGTTATGTGTAGTAAACTCACATAAATGTTGATTTTGTATTCTTTGGCTATTTGAATTTGTTTTCTTTGGAAATGTTTTGGCCAAGTCAATGGTTTATGGAATTCTGTTAATCTAAGTCAAAGCATGAAGAGCATGCATCTTGCATATTCTAGGTTAATCAACTAGTTTGACAGAATTTTAATCTGCACACATATACTACTATCCAATTGCAACCACTATGAAACCAAGTCTCACAAGCTTCCTGGGTAAGGTCGAAGGATGGCCGTGTTAGTTTTTTGTATTAGTGCTTAGAGTTGACCACATAGATATTTAAGGCTAAGACTGAGATCTAGTTTATGAAGTCCATGTGCTAGAGTAGTTAATACTGACCAACATTTGGGAATATCATTTGGATTTGGTTGTAGATTGCTATGGTTGACACTAGGTCAGGAGTTTTGAGATGAGCTAAAAAACCTGGTGAAGGTTCTAGTGAACCAGTTGTGGGAAGGCTGGATAAAGATATCCAGGGTGCTTCAGGGGTTAACTCAAACTATCGCCCAAGTGGCACAGGGTATGACTACCATCATAACTAAATTATTTCAAGATTGTGAGGACGAAGAAGTTATCCAAGAGGAGAATGATCCACATCATGATTAGAAGAGGCATGCTGAGCAACAGCAAGTGGCTAGGGCTCATGAATAGGGAAATCATGTTAATGAGGAAGAGGATGAGCTATAAGTTATGAAGGCTCCAAGGAGGGGAGATACCCCACATCAAATAAGGTTATTGGAAAATTTTAAGACTATTGACCCACTCAGTTTCAATGGGACAGGCAATCCCAATCGAGCGAAAGATTGGTTATGCTAGATGAATTGACTTTTCACATGTGGAGGTTATGAGTCCGAGCAAAGGATGGCCTTAGTACCTTTGTTTTTTAGAGGGAGGGATAGCTTATGGTTGGATGGTGTGATGGAGATGCTAAGAGAAAGCAATGGTACTCAACTGGAGCATAAGAAAAAGGTGCTTAAGTGGTCAAATTTTGAGAAAATGTTTCAACGGGAATATATTAGTGAAGTTGCACAAGATCGGAGGAGGATCCAATTTGAGAATCTCGTGCAATGAGAGATGTCTATGCGAGAGTATGAGTAGTGTTACAATTCACTCATTCGGTATGCTCCTTACATGGCTGGTAATGATGACTTGAAAGACAAGAAATTCTTTCAAGTTCTGAAACCCGTGCTTTGGAGACGTATGGCAATAGTTGACATTAGAAGTTATCGCCAAGTGGTTAAGAAGATGTTAGCCTTAGAAAGGGAATTTGAGGATTCGAGGGCACCTAGAAAAAAGATGGAGGTTAGACCAGCCAACCTAGGAAAGAGTGCCGGGAAGTGACTGACGGTTGAAAGCCAAGGTCCCTTCAAGAGAAAGAAAATGCGTTTATGTCCTAAGTGTAGACAATTCCATGGCATGAGGCCATGTACCTTGGGAACTAATATTTAGAATATTTGTGGTTAGAAAGGACATTGGGCAAGGAAAAGCCCACGGGCTTGGCCTTTGCCAAGTCTGCCCAGGAAGCTACCCCTACAACCCTTGCAATAGGAAACTGACTTGGTGTAGCCACAGCACCAGTTGACCTGAGTGTTTTCACCCTGGCGGGTCAGGTGACCAAGGAGGTAGCCGTCGTTTGAGTTAATTTTACTTTTCGGAACAGTAGTGTTAGAGTGCTTTTTTATACAGGAGCTACTCTTTTAGTGATATCATCTGCCTTGGTTGATAAGTTTAAATTGCAGTGAGAAATCTCAGGTGTGTTAAGACTCATCAAACTACAGAGAAGAGTTTTATTGTGACCAATGAAATGGTTACTAGGTATCCCTTGCAATTAGGTGACCATGATTTCTCCTGTGAGTTTTGGGTAATAGAATTGAGATATTACGACCTAGTGTTAGGAATGGACTGGCTAAGTAAGCATAAGGCACAAATTGACTATACGAGTCACTCAGTCGACATTATTAATGCTTAGGGAGCTAGAGTGACTTTCATAGGAGGATTAGCATCTAGTGCTAAGAGTTTACATCTTAGACATATGGATACCATCTTTATAGTCAGTGAAGAAGAGTATTATTCATTGAATGGGGTGGGCATAGAGGATGAACTTGACAAAATTCTTATAGCCAATCAGTTTCCTGAAGTGTTTCCAGTAGAGTTACCCAGGTTACCACCTAAGAGGGATACTGAGTTTGTAATCCATCTTCAACCTGGAGTCAAATCTATTTCAATACAACCATATAGAATGTCAGCTCCGGAGATGGATGAGTTAAAGAAGCAGTTGGCAGAACAGCTAAAGAAAGGCTCTATAATGGCTAGTGTATCATCGTGGGGAGCCTCAATGTTTTTTGCGAAGAAGAAGGATGGAACTTTGAGACTGTGCATCGACAATAGAAAGTTGTGATGTCTGACCCCTCACAGACGGCGCCGTATTAGGAGGACAACCACATGGACTCCTGGGGACCCACGTGGTAGTATTGTCCACTTTGGTGCATCAGGTGAGCACGAGGACTCAAATGCTAGACTTCACGGATTTACACCCACTCAGAGTGGGTCGCGTCTAACCATCAGGCTATAAATGGTGGTCATCAGCATCATTTCCACTGTGTGCAGTGGTGAATGCGGCAAGGACTTCATGAGGCGCCGGCGAGTCCCGAAAGAAGATGCTCTGTGTGGATCACTTGCCATGGTCGGCAGCATCTTCGTGGGGCAGGCACAGGGAGGCCGGAAAGGATTTCCGGTATAGGAGAGAGCCCGGGAAGGGGATTCCTCTGGAGGACTTGCCTGAAACACTCAGAAAATAGGGGTTAGGTGGTCCCCGAAGTCTTTTTCCGGTGAGGAGCCTCCGATGCCCAAGTCAGTGCTTTTAGGGGTCGAGAGGGGGTAGTAAGCACAAGGGATTGTTGCCTACCATGTTTCCCTAGGGGCTGAAAGGAAAGGATTCAGGGCTGAGAGAGGAGAGAGATCCAGCCCTTTTTCCCCATTTTTTTTTTCTTCTCCCTGCTTGAGACCATTCCTCTGATATATATAAGAGGGAGTGAGTCATTCGGATTGTCACACGTGTATGGATGGATGTCATCCGTACTTCTGGGCGTGTGGGCACCTAGCCGCATACAGGCTCCTCGGGCCACGAGCTGTAAAGTGCTATCACCCTGACCACCTACCGACCACTGGAAAGAGGGAGCCAGACACCCGAGGTCTGGGACCTCGGAAAGGACTCTGGAATAAAGGAAGTCATACACCTGTGGCATACGACCTCGGTAGCTCGCCAAAACCAGCTTTGGGAACCAGAGTATTGCCTCCTTAGGGACGGTGACCAAGCCAGCTTCAGAGGAGAAGGACTGACTACCCTCCACGGGAGAAACCCCCCGAAGATGGAATCGCCGAAGTACCAGCCTGACTCCGGGAGAAGGCCTCTCATCCGGAAGTAAGACATCGACCAGAGGGACCTCAGTTGTACGGAAAGAGCAATTAAGGAGTCTCTGACACTCTAGTCACTTATGTCTCTGATACGCCACCTTCAGGCACTCTTTTATATGCCACCTTCAGGCACTCTCTGATACGCCACCTTCAGGCACTCTCTGATACGCCACCTTCAGGCATGCTTTGATACGCCATCTTCAGCACTCTCTGGCATGCCGTCGCAGTCTGATGTCCTGTCACGAAGGGCTATAACTTGCGGCCCGAGGACCTACAGGTGGCTAGGGTCCTCTGTGCCCGGAAGTACACCATCCGACCATACACGTGTCGAACACGTGTCATATTCCAAAGGGGTCACCCCCCTTTCTTTTATACAAAGAAAATGGTCACAGATTGGTTCCCCCCCTGAAAATCACTCCGGGGGCCTCCTAACCCTTGTTTTCTGAGTGTTCCAACCAGGTCTCCCTGAGGAACCACTCCTCCAGGCTCTCCCTCGCATTGGAGGTACCTCCCGTCCTCACCTACCATGGGACCAAGAAGCTGTCGACCATCCTCTAAGGCGATCCGCCTTGGATGTCTTCCTTTCGCACCTCCGGGACTTCCTGCTGCCCATACCACTGTACATAGTATAGATGCTGGCTCTGCCTAACCGGACCACATCAGATGCTGGCTCCGCGTGAGCAGCATCATTCTAGCGCCGTCTATGGGAAGTCACTCCCAGGTCACCGTCATTGAAACTCGGTGTTCTAAGGACAAAAGGGACTCCCGAGGTCCCCGTCCGCGCCAGAAATTCAACCGGCAACTGAATAACGGCAGCAGGAATTTCCCGGTCCAAGGGAAAAAGCCCCCTGACTATCGCCATAGGCTTCCTGCGTGAATTCCCATGCTCTGGCATGGTTGAAAAGACACAATAGTCAAGCCAAAGAAGGCCGCAGCAAAATTCAGACCGAACGCCCTCTCCATCGGTGCCTCGATAGGAAGAGAGTCTTGCGTCAATTCGTAAAAGTATGGGAAATGAAGGCTAACGAGATGAGTCCTCGATAGGAAGCGTAACCCCCGGAGTATGAACTATGGGAAAAGCAGGGTCGGGATGACCCAGACCTCCCTAAAAGAATTCCGCACCTGAGGAAAGAATCGCCATCTCCTCGGCAACAACGTGAAAACCCATTGCCCCGAAAGGTCGTCTACAACTTGACGTATGGGCAGAAGATTTCAACTCTACTTCCCTGGATGCGCTATTGCTGTCCGCAGTGACTCGCCTTTACACGACGTCGCGAAAAGAAGTAGAGCATTCGGAAAAAGACTATCAAAATAGTGCGTTGAACTCAAAGAGTACTACATCCCGTATAAGCCTAGAAGGGTAATAAGTGCCCAGATACTGGCAGACTAGATCGCCGAAATCCCAGAAGTAAGAAAGGCTGAAACCAACAAAGAGGACTTGCAACCAAAGGTGGGAAGATCCTACATAAAGGAATCTCGCAACCAAAGAGTCCCGAAAATCCTCATCAAGAGGCAGAAAAGTGCAGAGACGTTCCGGATGACATTTCCTGACTAAGAAAAAACTATGCAAGCGAAGGTATGCCACTTCGTTATTAGAATATATATCGGTAAAAAGGGTGCAGGACAACTCGTCCGAGAGGCGTGAAAATGGCCAAAGACATGCCAACACCTGAAGATTGCCTTCGGAGCGGATAACCTCGGAAAGATTGTACCGAGCCATTCCAGATAGCACCCGAAGATGTGAAGCAGAAAATTACTTCACTGAGTGGGCTAAGGCAGAATTTCTAGCAACCATGCCGGCAAAAGCTGCACAGAAAGTTCACCCGGGAGAACATGATATGCTGATTTGGCATGCCGACGGTGACAAAGGCCAATAATGATTTCCAGTCTAAGGATAGAAGGTTTCAAGAATTCGTCACCGACCTCGGAATAAAAAGGCACTTTAGCTCATTAGCTCAGCCCCTAAACAACAGACAGACAGAGGTGGCCAAAAGAGCTTTAAAATAGGGACTCTGAGAGATGCAAAGGGAAAGTGGCCAGGAAAACTTCCTACTGTACCAAGGAGTTATCAGACAACTCCCCGAGGGACCAAGGAGAAGACACTTTTCTCACTTATCCCCAGCACAAAAAGCCATTTCCATTTGAAGTAGTTCGGCCAGCATACAAATGTTTGGCGAAAGAGAAAGTAACCTCGTTGCCAAACACTGAAAAATAGCCGAGCTCGAAAGGAGGCCTTTCCGGCAAGTGAAGACCTGCATGATAGGCCAAAAGGAACAAGGAAAAAGAGACCTTGCCCCCGAAGAGCTGAATTAGAACCTCATGAGGTACTTCGGCCAAACAAGAAAGGGCCCTGTTCGGTCCTAAAAATGAGTTCCAAAAGGGAGCAGACAAGCTCGGCAACACCAAAGGGAGAAAAAACTGAAAAAGTACAAGGCACTTGGGCGCTTTAAAGAAATTCTATACTTAGAATTTTTAGACAAGAAATGGTGCAAGCCAGAAATTTGTCTAAGTGCAGAAAGTTTTCCCCTGTATGAGAATGTTCACCGAACAAAGCTGAAGCATAGACTCCCGAAAGTCTCATGTTCCGTCCGAAGATAGATGGGTTATACGCCCAAAAGAGGGCAAGTTTACCGAACACGGTCGACAAAGGACTAGCTAAAATTTGCCTGAAAGGAACATCATTCGCTACAAAAGTTTACGCAAAGAATGGCCGATGAAGCAAGTAAAGAAAATACCGAAGTCCCTTGACCGAGAGTGGTCGGGACAATTGGGAAACAAAAAAGCTCACAAAGACTTAGCCAAAATTATGAAGATTTAATCCATTGAAAAAGGCCTTGATACAAGGAGAAGATTACAAAAAGGAAGGTACAAACAAGAAGAAGAAGGCAAAGGTCCTAGAATATCTAAGGGACCCCGACGTTATGGGAAGCTCCGGCTCCTGAGCTCTTCGCCACAGCCTTCGGTGCAGGAGGAAGCGGCGGCAAGTTGAGGAATTCGACTCTTGACCACATCAACTGAGGCCCCCCGGGAATATCCAGGGCAGCCAGAAAAGAAGGATCGAGGTCCGTATACTTCATCAAAAATTGATAACGAGCAAGGCAGAAACCGTCCTGAAAAGCAACCTTGGACGTCTGGACGGCTTTACCTCTTTCAATGTCCAACTCGTCTGCCTCATGTTGAAGATCCGAAACCTCCTGCTGAAGGTCAGAAATCTCCCTCTCCATCTCCTCAGTTTTCTTCTTCACCTCCGAACTCTCCTTCAGCAAGCCGACCTCAGCCTGGAGTTCGGCATTCTCAGCCATCGCCTTCGCCAAAAAGGCAGACTCCCCTTCTTTTTCCTTTCGGAGGGCCTCATTGGCGGAAGTCAGGCTGATTAACTTATCGCCAAGGTCGGACATCTTGGAAAAATCCTTCAATAGCTCCTCTTGTCCCTTCAAGAATTCCTCCCGAAGACTAGCAACCTTCTCCTTGCACATTTCGCTCAGCTTGGTGTTCGTCAACACCGAGTTGGCGTAGAAAACTTTGGCCTTCTCCAACTTACCTTCAGCCCAAGCTCAGACCGAAGAATGCTTTGCTGCCCAAGCTCGGAGGTATCCACTATACCCCCAAAAGCTACAAAAAAGAAAGACAGTCAGTGAAAAGTGGAAGGAAAAGTGGAAGGAAAGCTAGAGCACTTAGGCAGAAAAGTGGGAGCAAAAGTGAGAAGCCCGAAGGGTTACCTGAGTAGCATGCTGGGAAACTTTTCTAGCAAGGGCATCCTCGGAGGCACACTCCTCAGCGACTGCCTTAAAGGATGCCTGAGTAAACATGCCCCTCGCCATTTGGGGAGCCATTTCTAGGCAATCCTCGGAGAACAAGTTCATGTCCTCCGTGAAAGACCAGAACGGCTCCCTTGGGACTTTGCCCTTCGGGATGTGGGAACCCCAAAGATCCCGCCTTTGGGAGTGCTCAATCTTCCAAGGCAGGGGTGCCAAATCCTCTGCAAAAGGAAACAACTCATCAGGTAAATTTTCCTTGGTTAATAAAAAAAAAGTGAGATTGTAGGAGAAAATAGACAAACCTGCCGCGACTTCGGCACAATCGTCATCAGAATCACCAACCTTCTCCATGTCGGCAGGAACATGTTTGCCCTTGGCTCTTCGACGTTTCTCTAATTCTTCAATAGGAAGATCCTCCGAAGAGCCCAACAAATCCGCCGACATGGTGGGACTCATAGGCGCAGGAATGGCCACCTCTGCAAAAACCTCCTCGGCCGTTTCAGGCTGGGAAAAAGTTGCAACCTTGGTCGAGGTAGCAGTGACATCACCCGCCTCTGAAACATCCTTCGGGGAGGGGAGAGGCGTGTCCCTCTTGGTCTTCTGGGCAGAAGCTGATCCGCCACCAGAAGCCTTCTCGGTCTTCTTGGTGGAAGATGGCTCACCCCCAGAAGCCTTGCGCCTCTTCTTCATTTGTTCTCCCTTCTCGAACTGACCAAGGAAGAGAGATCTATAGTAGGTGGTAGACTCCTTGCCCATCTCTGAAAAAGAGAGAAAAAATCAGTGTAAGTCCACAGGCACTTATGCTGAAATTTTTTTGAAAGATACTGACTTTCAGAAAAGCCTTCGAAAGTGAGCTCGCTCTGAAGGAGTCTCACCAGCCAAGAGTTCTTCCCCTTGGTGGTAGGAGTTGGCATGCCGAGATCCGTCTTATGCTCTGCAACCACCCCCAGCTCCCGAAGGACGTCTTCGGTCATGAGTTTCCACATGATTAGGAAAGGGTAGAGAGAGCGTGGAGGGACCTCGGCATCCCAGTCAGCGACAGCACAGATTCGTCTGTGAAAGTCCCCAAACCTAGCTGCCAACTCAGGAGTCAGCAGCTTCCTGGGGGTCCGTGACATCTGCCTCCAGCTTTCCCCGAGCCCACTTAGTCGGGAGGTGCGACCAAGCCTCCGCCACCTTCAAGAAGAAGAACTTCCTTTGCCACCCTCGCCAGCTATCCTTGGTAGTGAAGGTGAACATAAATTTCTTGCTCCCAGATCCCCGAGGTAGCATGAAATAAAAGCCACCCTTCAGAATCGGATAGAGCTTATAGTACTGCATGAACAGGATGAAAGGGGGTTCTACCCCAAAGATCCCACACATGGAGAGAAAGGCGTTAAAATAGCAGTATGAGTTCAGAGGAAGCTGATTCACGGCTATGCCACGAAATTGGCAAAAGTCACAAATCATCTTCGCAGGAGGAAACCGATGTCCGGCTTTCAGTTGGGCTCAAAAAATGGTAACCTCATCACCTCGATTCATAAAGCAAAACTGGCCAAGGCGAGGTAACCTTGTGATGGCATAAGAGGGAAGGAAAAATTTGGTCTTCCATTTTTCTAATTTTTCAGGAGTGGTGCAACAAGGGTGAGACATAAGAGGTTGCCAGCTCTCGGGGATAGGCATGGTAGATAGAAAAATGGCTTCGGGAAATGAAAAGAAAAGCAAAGAAATGAAAGGAACTCTAGAAGTCAGAACCCACCAAAAGACTTGCCAAAGTCTGGGTTTGAGGATGCCGTCGTGAAAGATCACTGAAATCACTCCGCCGCTTAGACCACCGCAAAAAAGGAAGGAAAAGCAACAACAAAGCGAGAGCAAAGAAACAGAAATGAGGAGTATGACGGGAGGAAGGCTTTTGTAGATCGAGAAATGGAAGCCAAGAGGCCCTCATAAATGCTGCGTGAAGGTGAAGCGTCGCCATAATTGCTCCTCGCGCATGAAATGATGTACCCATCCCAGCTGATACCTGCCACGTGTCACCCATCGTCACAACAAGGTCTCATTTTTATGGCATCCAGAAAACTCGGGCACATTTCTTGAGACTGACACACCTAGTCTCAAGACGCGTCGATCCATTAGCCTATGGAGGGAAAAGTGAACGAGTTGAGAATCTCGAGAATACCGAAAGCCGGATAGGCGACACCTGCCCGAACAAGGCTTATCACCTAAAAAGCGAAGGCCTCCCCTGCCGATGTCATACTCTGAGTATGAAGTACAAGAGGTCAGGTGTTCAAGGCTCCGTGCCGCCCTGTTCGACCGAAAACGGACATCCTACTACATGGACCTCCGGGAGTCCTGACAAAACTGCCAAGTTAAGCGCAAGACGGACACCAGAAGGGCTACTTGCCGAAGTCTTCACTCCGGCTTTCCAAGGGGGGCATGTGATAGCCAAAGTGCTAGCACCCTGACCACCTACCGACCACAGGAAAGAGGGAGCTAGATACCCGAGGTCTGGGACCTTGGAAAAGGCTCCGAAAGAAAAGAAGTCATACACCTGTGGCATACGACCTTGGTAGCTCGCCAAAACCAGCTTCGGGAACCAGCGTATCGCCTCCTTAGGGATGGTGACCAAGCCAGCTTCAGGGGAGAATGACTGACTACCCTCCACAGGAGAAAGCCCCCCAAAGATGGAATCACCGAAGTACCAGCGTGAATCTGGGAGAAGGCCTCTCATCCCGACTTAAGACATCGACCAGAGGGACCTCGGTTGTACGGAAAGAGCAATTAAGGAGTCTCTAACACTCCAGTCACTTACGTCTCTGATATGCCACATGCCGTCGCAGTCTGATGTCCTATCATGAAGGGCTACAGCTTGCGGCTCGAGGAGCCTACAGGTGGCTAGGGTCTTCCACGCCCGGAAGTACACCATCTGACCATACACGTGTCGAACACGTGTCATAATCCAAAGGGGTCACCCCCTTTCTTTTATACAAAGAAAATGGTCACAGAAGGGGGGCTGGGCTCTCTCCGGGATGAGAAAAGTGGACAAAAAGGCTGGAAAATGAGGGACGCTCTCCTCTTTCTGCCTGAAGGCTCTTCCCTCCAGCCCTCATAAGGATCTCTGCCAGGCATGCACCTCTTGTGCTTCTTACCACGCCATCCTCTCTCTCTCTAAGCATTGATTTGGGCGTCAGAGGTTCCCCCCGGAAAATCACTCCAGGGGCCTCCTAACCCTTGTTTTCTGAGTGTTTCAGCCAGGTCTCCCTGAGGAACCACTCCTCCAGGCTCTCCTCCGCATCGGAGGTACCTCCCGTCCTCACCTACCACGGGACCAAGAAGCTGCCGACCATCCTCTAAGGCGATCCGCCCTGGATGCCTTCCTCTCGCACCTCCGGGACCCCCTGCTGCCCACACCACTGTACATAGTAGAGATGCTGGCTTTACCTAATTGGACCACATCAGATGCTGGCTCCGCATGAACAGCATCATTCTGGTGCCGTCCTGTAGGCTCCTCGAGCCGCGAGCTGTAGCCCTTCGTGATAGGACATCAGATTTCGACGACATGCCAGAGCGTGCCTGAAGGTGGCATATCAAAGCGTGCCTGAAGGTGGCATATCAGAGAGTGCCTGAAGGTGGCATATCAGAGAGTTCCTGAAGGTGGCGTTTCAGAGACGTAAGTGACTGGAGTGTCAGAGACTCCTTAATTGCTATTTCCGTACAACCGAGGTCCCTCTGGTCGATGTTTTACTTCGGGATGAGAGGCCTTCTCCCGGAGTCAGGCTGGTACTTCGGTGATCCCATCTTCGGGGGGCTTTCTCCTGTGGAGGGTAGTCAGTCCTTCTCCCTGAAGTAGGCTTTGTCACTGTCCCTAAAGAGGTGATACGCTGGTTCCTGAAGCTGGTTTTGGCGAGCTACCGAGGTCGTATGCCACAGGTGTATGACTTCCTTTATTCAGGAGTCCTTTCCGAGGTCCCAGACCTCTGGTGTTTGGCTCCCTCTTTCTCGTGGTCGGTAGGTTGTCAGGGTGATAGCACTTTGGCTATTAGTAGTCCTACATGACAGGATGTGGGCAGTGGTGGCGTGTCAGAGTGCATATGAGGGCGACGCGCAGGGTGTGCGGGCGCAATGTCAGAGACTCCTTGATGGCTCTTGCCGTGCCTCCGAGGTCCCCTTGGTTGATGTCTCCCTTCGTAGTGAGGGGCATTTTCCCGAAGTCAGACTGGTACTTTGGGGTATTCCCTGGCTCCGAAGTTAGTCCTTCAAGGAACTTTCTCCTGCAGAAGGTAGCTGGTTTTTATCCCCCGAAGCTGGTTCGGTCGCCTTCCTGAGGGAGGCGATACGCTAGTTTCCTGAAGTTGGTATTCAACGGGCTGCCGGGATCGTGTACCTCTGGTGTTTGACTCCTTTTTTCCCGGGGTCCTTAGGTGTTCGGGCCAATAGCACTTTGGCTATCACATGCCCCCCCTCAGAAAGCCAGAGTGGAGACTTCGGCTAGTGGTCTTTTCGCGGGCGCTTTTCAGGACTCAGAGTGTGATGTTCACAGGAGAGGCATTTTACCACATATGGGATAAGCCTTTGTTCGGACAGGTGTCATCTGTCTGCCCTTTGGTGTTCTCGAGATACCCAACCTCTTTACTTCTCCTGCCATAGGCTAGTGGACCGTCATGTCTTGAAACTAGGTGTGTCAGTCTGGAGCGATGCTTCCGGGTTTTCAGGATGTCAGAAATCACGTCTTAGTTTTTTGTGATGAGTGACACATGGTAGGTTCTGGTTGGGATGGGTACGTCTTTTCATGCATCAGGGGCAATTATGGCGACGTTTCGCCTTCCCGCAGCAATTATGATGCCCTTTTGGCTACCCTTCCTCAATCCATATAAACCTCCTCCTGTCATACTCTTCATTTTTTTTTCTTTGCTCTCATTTTGCTCTTGTATGCTCTTGTGCCTTTTCTTCTTTTTTTCGACGGTGTCAACGGCGGTGCTTATTCTAGCCAACTTTCACGACGGCGTCCACAAATCCTGATTTCGGCAAGACTTCCAGTGGGTTGCAACTTCGGTTTCTACTTTTCTTCTAGCTTCCCGAAGTCATTTTTGTTCTTTCCGAAGTCTCTTTTTTGTCCAACCATGTCTTTGCCTATTCCTGAGAGCTGGCAACCTCTTATGTCTCACCCCTGTTGCTCCACTTCTGAGAAATTAGAGAAGTGGACAGCTAAATTTTTCCTTCCCTCCTATGCCACCACAAGGTTACCTCCCCTCGGTCACTTTAGCTTTATGAACTGGGAGGTCGAGGTTACCGTTTTTTGAGCCCAACTGAAGGCAGGACTTCGGTTTCCTCCATCGAAGATGATTTGTGACTTTTGCCAATTTCATGGCATAGCCGTGAATCAACTTCCTCCTAACTCTTACTGTTCTTTCAAAGCCTTTCCTTGGGGTAAAACCCCATTTTATCCTGTTCATGTAGTATTACAAGCTCTATCCATTTCCGAAGCGTGGCTTTTATTTCATGCTACCTCGGTGATCTGGGAGCAAAAAATTCATGTTCACCTTTGCTACCAAAGATAGCTGGCGAGGGTGGCAAACGAAGTTCTTCTTCCTGAAGGTGGCGGAGGCCTGGTCGTATGTTCCGACTAAGTGGGCCCGGGGAAAGCTAGAGATGGATGTCGTGGATCCCAAAAAGTTGCTAACTCCCGAGTTGGCTGCGAGGTTTGAGGACTACGACAGACGTATCCGAGCTGTCGCCGACTAGGATGCTGAGGTTCCTCCACGCTCTCTCTACCCCTTCCCATTATGTGGAAGCTCATGACCAAGGAGGTCCTTTGGGAGTTGGGGGTAGTTAAGGAGCATAAGACGGATCTCGGGATGCCAGCTCTTGCTACCGGGGGAAGGACTATTGGCTGGTAAAGCTCCTTCGAAGCGAGCTCACTTACGAAGCCTTTTTTCAAAGTAAGTTTCCTTTCAAAGTTTTCAGCAGAAATGCCTGCCTGGACTCACACTGATGTTTTCCCTTTTTTTCAAAGATGGGCGACAAATCTGCTGGCTATTATAAGTCTCTCTTCCTTGGTCAAGCCAAGAAGGGGGAACAAACGAAGAAAGGCATCTCCAAGAGGCGCAAGAGTACTGGGAGCGGACCATCTTCGGCCAAAAAGGTGAAGCAAGACACCCTTTTTCCAACCCCGGAGGGTGTGGCAGAGGCCGGCGGTGACATTGCAACTTCTACCAAGCCTGAAACTCCCGCTGAGCCTGAAACTACAGCCGAGGTTCCTGCCGAGGTGGTTACTGTTGCTACTAGGTAGGGGGTTCCTCTGCCGAGGAGTTGGGAAAACGCGGAAGGGATAAAGGCAAAGATATTCCTACCGATGTGGAGGAGGTCCGGGACTCCAATGACGACGTTGCTAAGGTTGTGCCTGGTTTGTCTCTTACCCCTTTTTAATACTCGTATCCTCATAACTTCTATAGTTAAGGAGCTTTGTCTCACTTACGCTTTCAACTTTCCAGGGGATCTGGCACCCTCAGCTTGGATGGTTGGGCATGCCCGAAGGCGAGCTCTGCGGGATTCCCACATCCAGAAGGACAAAGTCCCAAGGGAGCCGTTCTGGTCTTTCACGGAGGACATGAACCTGTTCTCCGAGGATTGCCGGGAAATGGCTCCCCAGATGGTGAGGGCGTGCTCACTCAGACTTCCTTCAAGGCAGTTGCCAAGGAGTGTGCCTTCGAGGATACCCTTGCCGCTAAGGTTTCCGAGCATGCTGCCCAGGTAGTTCTTCAGGCCTCTTCATTTTTCCTCCCACTTTTTTGTCTAAGTGTTTTGGTTTCCTTTTGTAAATTTCACTAAATACCTTTTTTTGTAGCTCCTGGGGTATAGTTGATACCTTCGAGCTTGGGCAGCAAAGCAATCTTCAGTCCGAGCTTGGGCCGAAGATAAATTAGCGAAGGCCAGGGTCTTCTATGCTAACTCAGTTGTGACGAAGACCGAGTTGAGCCGAATAGCCAAGGAGAGGGTTGCCAAGCATCGGGAGGAATTCTTAAAGGGCCAAGAGGAGCTCTTGAAGGATTTCTTCAAGAAGATGTCCGACCTTGGCGAGAAGGTTGTGAGCTTCTCCTCGGCCAATGAGGCCATTCAGAAGGAGAAAGAAGAAGAGGCGGCTCTCCTGACGAAGGCTCTTGCTGACAATGCCGAACTTCAAGCCAAGGTCGACTCGCTGAAGAAGGATTCAAAGGCGAATAAGAAGATAAAAAAGCTGGAGAAGGAGGTTGTCGATCTTCGGAAGAAGGTTTCGGATCTTCAGAATGAGGTGGATGACTTAGACATAGAAAAAGACAAAGCCGTTCAGGCGACCAAGGTTGCCTTTCAGGATGGCTTCTGCCTAGCTCGTCACCAATTTCTGAAGAAATATCCAGACCTTGACCTTTCCTTCTTGGCTGCCCTGGATATTCCCGAGGGTCCTCAGTGGACTTGGTTGAAATTCGATCTCCTCAACCTGCCATTTGCCCCTCCTCCTGCACCAAAGGCGGCGGCCAAAGACACAGGAGCCGGAGCTTCCCATGACACCGAGGTCCCTTAGATATTCTAGGGCCTTTGCATTCTTCTTTTTTCTGTGTTTTTCTTCTTGTAACCTTCTCCTTGTACGAAAACCTTATTCAATGAATTTTCCTTCATGACTTGGTTAAGTCTTTTGAGCAATCTTTTGTTTCCTAGTTGCCTCAACCACTTTCGGCCAGGGGACTTCGGAGAGGTACACTTTGCTCGTTTCATAGGCCAACCTTCGGGTAAACGTTCGTTGTTAGCAAAGTTCCCTTAGGCAAATTTTAGCCTACCCTCGTCGGCCGTATTTGATAGACTTCACCTTTTTTGGGCATATAGCCCAACTGACTTTGGAAGGAAAACATGATTTTCGGGAGCATGTGCTTCAGCTTTCTTCGGCGAGTACTCTTCAGATAGGGGAAAACTTCTGTACTTGGACAAATTTCTAACCTGTACAATTTCTTGATTGAAATTCTAAGTATAGGGTTTCTTTAAGGCATCGGAGTGCCATGTATTCTTTCAGTTTTCCCCCTTCGGTGTCTCCAAGCTTGTATACTCCCTTTCAGACCTCGTCTATGGCCAAACAAGGCCCTTTCCCATTTGGCCGAAGTACCCCATGGGACGGTTTTTGGGGTTCCAACTCGGCCTTTCAGGTGATGAGGTCTCCTTTCATTATTCCTTTTGGCCTATCATGCAGGTTTGTACTCATGGCCACCTTTGGCTGAAAGGCCCTTCCTTTGAGCTCGGCCAATCCTCTGTGTTCGCCCACTAGGTCGAGCTTAGTTCTCAACTACAGGTCGTTTCCTCTTTCATCGAACACTTGTATTCTAACTGATGGTCATACTATTTCAATCAGGGATAATGGCCTCTCTACTGGAGATAAGTGAGAAAAGTGCCTCCCCCATGGCCCCTTGGGGAGTTGTCTGATAACTCCTCTGTACGTTAGGAAGTTCTCCTGGCCATTTTCCCTTTGTTTCCCCCAACCTCCTTTCTAGTCCCTTTCCTATAGTTTTGCTGGCTACCTCTACTTATTCATTGCTCTAGGGCTGAGCTAATGGGGCGAAGTGCGTTTGTATTGCGAAGTTGGTGACGAATTCATGGAATCACTTGTTCATAGACTGGGAACCATTATCGGCCATTATCACCACTGATATGCCAAATCTGCATATCATGTTCTTCCAGATGAACTTTTGTATATCTTTTGCCGGAATGGTCGCTAGGGGTCCTGCCTCGCTCCACTTAGTGAAATAGTCCACTACTACTTCACTCCTTCGGGTGCTGTTGGGAGTGGCCCGGTGAGGTCTATGCCCCGTATTGCAAAGGGGGCGAGGGTAATCTTCCTGGGTTATCCACTCCGAAGCCAGCCTTTGGTTGCTGGTGTGTCTCTGGAAATTTTCACACCTCCTGGATGAATTGTCCTGCACCCTTTTTACCGATACATCTCTATAACGGACTTGCGTACCCTTTGCCGGTATAATTCCTCCTTAATTGGGGAATATCGTCCGGAATGTTTTAGCACTTTCTGCCACTTTACAAGGGTTTTTAGGACTCTTCAGTTGCGAGATACCTCTTTGTAGGATCTTTCCACCCATTGTCCAAGGTTACTGTAACCAAGTTTGATGGCTCTGGTGGCCTCCCTACCCTCGGGCCCCCAAGGGGCTACTCCAGCCCCCTGCTGTTCTGCACTTGAGATTTCTCCGACAGGGAGTTTCTACTCTGGATCTACCTTCTCTCGGTCTCCCCCGTTGGTTTCAACATTTTCCATTTCTGGAGTTTCAGCATGAAGTCTACTAGTGCCTGGGCTTTTATTTCCCTTCTAGGCTCACACGTGATGTAGTACTCTCCGAGTTTGATGCACCATTTTGATAGTCTTCCCGAATGCTATACTCTTTTTGATGACGTCGCGTAGAGGCGGGTCACTCCGCACAATGATAGCGTGTCCTTGGAAGTAGAGTCGCAGCCTTTTGCCTGCACGTACCAAGACGTAGATGGCCTTTCAGGGCAATGGGTATCTAACTTTGTTGCCGAGGAGACAGCGACTTTTCTTTGGGTGTAGAACTCCATCAACGTGGAGGTCTGGGTCATCTTGACCCTGTTTTTTCCCATAGGTCGCATACTGAGAAGTTTGCTTCCCATCTAGGACTCATTTTGTTAATCTCCGCTTACCCAAACTCTTGTGAGTTGACATGGGACCCTTCTCCCGACGAGGAACTGATGATGAGGACCTTCGGCCCGAATTTGGCTGCGACCATCTTCGGTCTAACTGCTGCGTCATTTCGGCGACAATAGAGTGTGGGAACTCACACAGGAAGGCCATGGTAATAGTCAGAGGACATTTTTCCTCTGGGAGGGAAGTCCCTGCTGCAGTCGTTCGGTTGCCGGTTGAACGTCTGGCGCGGAGGGGGACTTCGGAAGTCCGTTATGCTTAGAATGCCGAGTTTCAATGACAACGACCTAGGAGTGGTTCCCACAGACGGCGCCAAATGATGGTCATCAACATCATTTCCACTATGTGCAGTGGTGAAAGCGGCAGGGACTTCAGGAGGCACCGGCGTGTCCCGAAAGAAGGTGCTCTGTGTGGATCACCTGTGATGGTCGGCAGCATCTTCATGGGGCAGGCACAGGGAGGCCGAGAAGGACTTCCGGTATGGGAGAGAGCCCGGGAAGGGGATTCCTCTGGAGGACCTAAAACACTCAGAAAACAGGGGTTAAGAGGTCCCCGGAGTCTTTTTCTAGCGAGGAGCCTCCGACGCCCAAGTCAGTGCTTTTAGGGGTGGAGAGGGGAGCACAAGAGACTGTTGCCTACCGTGTTTCCCAGGGGGCTAAAAGGAGAGGATTCAGGTCCGAGAGAGGAGAGAGATCTAGCCTTTTTTCCCTTTTTTTTTTTCCTTCTCCCTGCCTGAGACCATTCCTTTGATATATATAAGAGGGAGTGAGCCCTTCGGATTATGACACGTGTATGGACGGATGTCATCCGTACTTCTGGGTGTGGGGGCACCTAGCCGCCTGCAGGCTCCTCGGGCCACGAGCTGTGACAAGCGTAGCCATACATGACAGGACGTGGGCAGTGGCGGCGTGTCAGAGTGCATATGAAGGCGGCACGCAGGGTGTGCGGGCGGAATGTCAGAGACTCCTTGATGGCTCTTGCTATGCCTCCGGGGTCCCATTGGTTGATGTCTCCATTCGGAGTGAGAGGCCTTTTCCCGGAGTCAGACTGGTACTTCGGGGTATTCCCTGGCTCCGAAGTTAGTCCTTCGGGGGACTTTCTTCTATGGAAGGTAGCTGGTTCTTATCCTCTGAAGCTGGTTCGGTCACCTTCCCGAGCGAGCCAATATGCTAGTTGCCCGAAGTTGGTATTTGACAGGCCACCGAGATCATGTACCTCAGGTGTCTGACTCTTTTTTTCCCGGGGTCTTTAGGTGTTCGGGGCGATAGCACTTTGGCTATCAAGTTGAATGTAGTAATGGTGAAGAATAAGTATCTGCTCATTAGAATCGATGAATTTTTTGATAGACTTAGGGGAGAAGAAGTGTTTTCTAGGATTGACCTTTGGTCTGGGTACTTTTAGAATAGAGTTAAGCAAGAAGATATCCCAAAAACTGCCTTTAGGAGAAGGTATGGACACTACAAATATACAGTTATGCCGTTTGGTGTGACTAATGCTCTAGCTGACACGGCCGTCCTTGGCCCCTACCCAAGAGACCTGTGAAATGTAGTCTCACGGTGGATTACAATTGGCTAGTTGAATATGTGCGCGAATTAAAACTCCGTGATGCTAGTTGATTAACGTAGAAAATGTAGGATGCATGCTCTTCATGCTTTGATTGGGATTAACAAAAACTATAAAACATTAACTTGGCCAAGAGATTTCCATAGAAAATAAGTTAAAATTGCCAAACCATACAAAATCAACATTTATGTGAGTTTGCTACTCATAACAACTGTGTGGGAGCATTCATACATAAAGTAGACTAATGCCCTTATCCAAGAGCAACCCTAGAGTCTAGGACTCCTTAAAACATAGACAATGGAGGCAACTAAGAGCACTATATATACAAGCCTCAACTAAGATCTTTTTGAACTAACTCCCACCTTAGATGCAAGTCCTTGTGGCGAGCCACAAAAAGCTTGGTCCAAGTGCTACTAGGCTTTGCAGCCAAAGGAAGACTCTAGTTAGTACTGTTACTTGACCAACAAGTTACACAAACGTACTTGAATCATAAAGATTCTCGAGGGAAATAACTTCAACAAAAGCTAACTACCGTAATAACCCTCAACGGTTACCCGCTCCATCAACTTCAGAATTTTCACAACATAACTAGGGAGTGAGAACATAAACATTCTCAGTAAGGGTCTTCATGGTACCTGCAAGAAAATTACAAAGGACCCCACATATGATAACATATGTAACCTGATGTGAGCTCATGCAGCCTGAGGGTCTGATATATGCACATATAACTAGGTCCCTTTAGAGTTCTCCTCATCCTAGTCCTTGAACTACAATGCATAGCCTTGTCCTTTAGCAAGCTGAGCTTGCTAGCCTAACTAGTGATAAATCACCAATTGAACCTCTCTCTTTTTATGTTGTACAGAGGAATTACGGTGGGACTATTGTAACTAGGCCATAAAGACCTTGTAGACTAGGTGCACTAAAGTTTCACCTTGCAAGCTCATGGCTAACGGCACGGCTAGCTAGCCAAGGGTTCTAAACCTTCCACCCTAGCTAGTGGTACTTAGTTGTGATCCTTAGTAAACTAGTTTTCTTGCTTATGGTTGAAGTAACTGATGCCCGGCGGCATCCTTGTCGTATGTCATGCTGGCTTGCAGAGAGGACTTCTAGTGGGGGAGTATATGAAATGCTAGGAAAAACAAGGGTTAGAAGCTCCCCAGAGTGTGTTTTTAAGGGAAGAGCCTCCGATGCCCAAGTCAGTATTTATGAGAGTAAGAGCAGTAAGGAACAGAGAGTGGGGCATAGCTAGAGTTCTGTATCTTGTGCTTACCAAGGTCCTTCCTAAGTATTTATAAGAGGGTGGAGGGATGAGGCTGTTTGACACAGCTTGTTCAGATCATGACACGTGTTTGGTCAGATTTAATTTGTACCCTCAAAGATAGATATCTCCAGCTGGCTGTAGGCCGTTCCAGCTAGAGGGTAGGGGCATGTACGAGGTCTCTCTGTCAGAGGCTCCTTAACCATTTTTGTCATATCTCTGTAAGACCCCTTTGAGGAACGAGACCGCTTTAGGGTATGAGACCCCTTCGAGATAGGATACCCCTCTAAGATAGGAGACCCCTTCAGATGTAGATTATCACCGAGGGTTATCAGGAAAGGCCCTTCGGCGGAGAGGATCACCTTCGGAAGATGCTTTCCTCTATTGAGGATGGGGGATCTACTTTTCTGAGGTCGTTAGGTTTATAAAAGCAAACGGGGAAAAAGACACCCTTCCCCAAAGTTGGTCGTGTCACCTTCCTGAGGGTGGTGCAAGTGTCCCACGAGGTCAGTTCTAAGCCCTCTCCGAGAATGGTGAGGGCCCTTCTTTTATGAGGTTGGTCACTTGTGCTAACCAAGGGTGGTGCTCATCAGACCGATTTGGGAGCTCTCGAGGGTAATAGCCCTTCAGCTATCACATGCCCCCCGTGAAATGCCAAAGTTGTACCTTCGGTGCTTGAGCTTTTGCAAGTGTATTGTGGAACTCTTCGTGGGCGGTGACAATTGTCTTTTTATGACCGAATTTTTTACTGAGGTTATGTTATGGCCCTTCTAGTGGGAGGTGCAATTGAGGAAGGTAAAGTGTTTTAAATTAAGGTTCTAAGCTCAATTCAAGTGTACATAGCAAGAATAAAGAAGATTAGCAAAGTTTACATAGTTTCAAGAAAAATAAAGCACTGAACTAAGTTCAGGGGCAAAATGGTAATTTTGCATCCTAAATAGCTGGGACGAGTTCCGAGTGTTTTAAAATTAATTTTTAGAACTTAACTTTCAACCTTAACTCAAACTAGAAAAATAGACATGAATTTAATCAAGAATCATTAAGTTACAAAGATGGGAGACTTATTTGTAATAAGCTTAATACTTTGATGGTTTTTGGGTTAAGTGAGGGTTTAAGAAGGGGAAAGGAGTCTATGGCTGCCATAATCCAGTTTCTAGCCTTCTCACCCTCATTTTGCCCTCAAATTAAGCTTGGAATCAAGAGTTTTTGGCGCCAAAAGAAGCAATTCAAAGTATATAAGCTAGGAGGAAGCATTTTCAAGCTTGGAATCATGTTTTTAAGGCTTGGAAGGGTGTTTTTCCCCATCCCCTATTTTTGAACGAGGTAAGCAAAGTGTTCTTGATTGAATTCATGTTTATTGGTTAGTCTGAAGCTTGGGTTTTGGTTGGAAAGCATAATTTTGATGTTTGGTGCTTTGTTTTTGAATTTGAACTTGTGTAGAACTTTGGGAGCTTGGTTGAAGGAAAAGGGGTTCAATTCTTGCTTGTTACTTGGAGTTAAGGTAAGGGAGATATGTTTTTAAGTTCATGAAATGCCATTAGCTTGAGTTTGCTTGAAGAATTTGAGTAGTTTTAGCTATGGCATTAAGTAAACGTTTTGGTTGAATTATGGTGGACTAGAGGAATTGGGAGGATTGGATTAATGTTTCTAGACATCATAGTTTAGCTTTTGATAGTTGGTTATGTTCTATGCAACATGTACTACGTGTGTATGAAATTTGGAGGCATTCCATCCATGTTTGGTATGTGTAGGAATCGTCCAAAGTTCATAGCAGCAAAATGCACCAATTTGCATTTCTGCAGATTGGCGACCCGTCGCCAATTTCAGGTCGAAACCAGCAACGCGTCGCCAATCCAGAAAAAACTGTCTTAGAACGTCAACAACTGTGGCGACGCGTTGCCACGGTTGGCGACCCGTCGCTGAGACAGCATCTGACACCCAATTTTGTTTTCAGCATAACTTTTTGCTCGGGTGTCTGTTGAGGTGATTCAAGATTCCACATGAAGCTAAGGGGGAGTACTATCACCTCAATGCTTTAAAAACACTTAAAATGTCCTAGTTTTAGATTTATATTAACTCAAAGTGAAGGAAAGCTCTCAAGGAAACTATGTTGCAAATGAACATAATTAGCTACCACTAGCTCAGGTGAGAGGTTTAGAACCCTTGTCGGCCTAGCCGTGCCATAGCCATGAGGTCACAGGGAGGAACCTTGTTCATCTAGTCTACATCAACGAGGCCCTGCGGCCTAGTCTTCAAAGTCCCACCATAATTCCCCTGCATAACAACTATGGGAAGGCTACTTGATCGTTTGCAGTAAGCTTCGGCTTGCTAGGAGCGGGTTTAAACTCACTAGGCACGGAGTAATACTCCGTGAAGAGGACTACTTGAGGAGAGGTCTTTGGCCTAGTTATATATGCATATATAATAGCACCCTCGTGCTGTGTGAGCTCGTAGCAAGAGTCCTAGGTTTTTCTTGCAGGTACATTGAAGATCCCTTGCTGAAAATTGTTGAATTCTCACTCCCTGGTTTTGTTATGCAGAGCCTAAAGTTGCTGGACCGGGTAATCGTTGAGGATTATCTCGGTAGTACTCTTTTGTGTGTACAGGTATGGCAGTTGAGAATCCTTGTGATTCTAGTCTACATAAGTACTTAGGTCGCTTGTTGGTCAGGTAACAGTACTAACTAGTATCTTCCTTCAGCTGCAGAGCCTAGTAGCACTTGGCAAAGGACTTTTGAGACTTGCCACTGGGACGTGTTTCCAAGGTAGGAGTTAGGTTAAGAGATCTCAGCAGAGTCTTGTATTTATACAGTACTTTGGTTTGCCTCCATAGTCTATGTTATGAGGAGTCCTTGACTCTAGGATTGCTCTTGGGTGCGGGCATTAGTCTACTTTATGTATGAATGTTCTCACGAGTTGTTATGTGTAGTAAACTCACACAAATGTTGATTTTTTTGTATGCTTTGGCTATTTGTATTTATTTTGTGTAGGAAATTACTCAGCTGAGTTAATGTTTTAATGTTTTATGGTTTAATAAACCAAGTCAAAGCATAAGAGCATGCATATTGCATATTTTAGGATAATCAAATAGTATCATGGGATTTAATCCGCACACATACACAACTAGCCAATTGCAATCCATCGTGAGACCAACTCTCACAGGGCTTCCTGGGCATGGGCACGGGCGGTCGTGTCGGTGTTTTTGGTATCAAAGCTTAGGACTCATTTCATAGATACTGGAGGCTAAGACTAAGATCTAGTTTGGAAAGTCCAAGTGCTAGGAAGTTAGTGCTGACCAACATCTGGGGAACGTTGTCTGGCTGTGGTTGCAGGTTGCTATGGTTGACACTAGGTCAGGAGCTTCAAGGGGAACTAGGGACCTGGTTAAGGTTTTAGTGACCCAGTTGTGGCAAGGCTGGATGAGATATCCAGAGTTTTACAGGGGTTGACAGAGACTATGGCCCAAGTGGCACAGGGTATGAACATCCTTGTGACTGAGATGTTCAGGGATTATGAGGACAGAGGTGCTGTCCAGGAGGAGGCTTACCCACAACAGGAGCAGGAAAGGCATGCTGAGCAACAGCAAGTGCCTAGAGCTCATGGACGTAGAAATTATGTTCATGAGGAGGAAGAGGAACCAGAGGTGATGGAGGCTCCAAGGAGGGGAGACACTCCACATCAGATGATATTGTTGGAGAAGTTTAAGACTGTTGCTCCACCAAACTTTGATGGGATAGGTGATCCTGACAGAGCAGAGGAATAGTTGTCCAGGATGAACAAACTTTTCACTTGTGGTGGTTATGAGTCAGAGCAGAAGATGACTTTGGTGCCTTTCTTTCTGAGAGGAAAGGCTAGTCTATGGTGGGATGATGTGATGGAGTTACTGAGGGAAAGTAATGGTACTTGCCCAAAGCACAAGAAAAAGGTACTCAAGTGGTCAGACTTCGAGAAGAAGTTCAGACAGGAGTACATCAGTGAAGCTGCACAGGATCAGAGGAGGATCCAGTTTGAAAATCTGACACAGGGAGAGATGTCAGTGTGAGAGTATGAGCAGCGCTACAATTCTCTTATCTGGTATGCTCCGTATATGATGGGCAATGATGAGCTGAAAGCTAAGAAATTTTTCCAAGGTCTGAAACCTGTACTTAGGAGGTATATGGCGATAGTAGATATCAGGAGCTATCGCCAAGTGGTTCAGAAGGCGTTGCCCTTAGAAAGGGAATTTGAGGATTCTAGAGCACCTATCAAAAAGGTGGAGGTTGGACCAGCCAACTGTTAGTGTTGTGCCCAAAAGGCCAATCATGAGATGATTGTATTTTTGCGCATTGAGTCATGATATTTTATTGAGGCATTAATCCAGCAATTATGTTTGTTGTTTGGTTTCTGCGTAACTTAACAAACATAATTGTAACCCTAGAATAATGATATTCTTAAACGTCCCTAGTCTAGTATTATTGTGGAGCGGGTTGCAATAATACATAATGACTAGCATATGTGGAGACTAATATGAGATATATAGTCTACATATGGGTACAAGCTGGAGAACTTGTGTATTGGACCACCCACCATGAGAACACTTCATGGATCATTATATGAGTGTCATAAGTGATTCTCATAGCGATCATGGTATATGTAGTCCTTCGACCTAAGATCATCAAGGTTCCCTACATGTGAGTCACATACTTTGATACTTTCCTTTGTTGCTCGTAACTGAGTGAAGTTGAAGGAGGTCATTGGGTATGTCACATATCATGCGGAGGGATTTGTATGATCAAGATGGGATTTTTCCCTCTTATGTAACGGGAGTGATATCTTCGGGCCCCTTGATAGAGTGAGACTTAGAAAATGCATGGCCATGCTCGGATGAGTTGATATGCGATATCAATGTCATCAGTTTAAGTTGGTCTACTCAGTAATCAAGAAACCAAAGATTGGGCTATATGAGAGTGACACATTCCATGTCTCGTCCTTAGTCTTGATATCTTGGATAAAGGGACAATGGCATATATCAGTGATGATCATAAAGGTTTACTCGAATCATCGACAATCTTGTCACTTGGGTAGCAATAATGTGTTGCTAGACACCGCTCATTGCTTATGATCATAAATGTGATTTATGATCATTGCGAACGTGGTAAGAGCCTATTGGGTCGCACACATATAGCTATTTGGATCATTAGAGTGCATGGGCTGATTATTTGGGTTATGGTTTCACTTTAATTTCGTATTAATAATGGGCCACGAAGTTGAGCCATTATTAAGCCCGAAATTAAATCCTAATTGGGTTAGGGCATTGAAACCTATTAGGCCTGGAAGTTGAGTGCAATTTTGTTTGTTGTTTTGTTTCTGCGTAATGTAATAAACATAATTGTAACCCTAGAATAATGATATTCTTAAACGTCCCTAGTCTAGTATTGTTGTGGAGCGGGTTGCAATAACACATAATGACTAGCATATGTGGAGACTAATATGAGATATGTAGTCTACATATGGGTACAAGTTGGAGAACTTGTGTACTGGACCGACCCGCCATGAGAACACTTCATGGATTGTTATATGAGTGTCATAAGTGATTCTCATAGTGATCATGGTATATGTAGTCCTTCGACCTAAGATCATCAAGGTTCCCTACATGTGAGTCACATACTTTGATACTTTCCTTTGTTGCTCGTAACTGAGTGAACTTGAAGGAGGTCATTGGGTATGTCACATATCATGCGGAGGGATTTGTATGATCAAGATGGGATTTGTCCCTCCTATGTAACGGGAGTGATATCTTCGGGCCCCTTAATAGAGTGAGACTTAGAAAATGCATGGCCATGCTTCGATGAGTTGATATACGATATCAAAGTCATCAGTTTAAGTTAGTCTACTCAGTAATCAACAAACCAAAGATTGGGTTATACGAGAGTGACACATTCCGTGTCCCGTGCTTAGTCTTGATATCTTGTACAAAGGGACAATGGCATATATCAGTGATGATCATAAAGGTTTAGTCGATTCACCAACAATCTTGTCACTTGGGCAGCAATGATGTGTTGCTGGACACCGCTCATTGCTTATGATCATAAATGTGATTTATGATCATTGCCAACATGGCAAGAGCCTATTGGGTCACACAAATAGAGCTATTTGGATCATTAGAGTGAATGGGCTAATTATTTGGGTTATGGTTTCACTTTAATTTCGTATTAATAATGGGCCACGGAGTTGAGCCATTATTAAGCCCGAAATTAAATCCTAATTGGATTAGGGTTTTGAAACCCATTAGGCCTGGAAGTTGAGTCTCACTATAAATACAACTTTTAAGTGAGAAATTCGTAGGTCTCCTTGCCCTAGCCTCCCAAAAGGATAGTCGCACTCTTCTCTTGCAATTCCTTGGAGGACGCAAGCTAGCACTGCGAGCGCAAGAGAAACGCATCTGCCGGGACGTGGTGGAAGCGTGGTGATCACAAGAGGCTCGTGTGGATACCATAGAGAGCCTGAACACGTCAACTGTTCAGGTTTTGTGATTCGACTCTACAGTTGAGTGAGAGATCTTAACCGAAAATTAGGTATGAACTTTTGGAGCTACAGTGACTTGCACAGGAGTGTTGGCATCTAGCGCTAAGAGTTTACACCTTAGACTTATAGATACCATCCCTTTAGTTGGTGAAGAAGAGTATTATTCGTTGAATGGAGTGGCTATAGAGGAGGAACTTGATGCCCCGAGGCATCTTCGTTTGTCGTCATGTTGACAGGTGGGGAGACTTCCTGAGGAGGCGAGCGCCTGGAGCTCTGGTTTCCCAGCTGAGTGTGCCTGAAAAGCTCAAAGAAGAGGTTAGGAGGTCCCCGGTTCGCTTTTCCGGGGAGGACCCTCCGACTCCTAAGTCAGTTTTCTGAGTGAAAGTGGAGGAAGAACACTAAGGGATCAAGTGTCTTGCCTGTTTTGTGTTTTCTCAGAGGGAGGAAAATGCCCATCCTTTGCCCAGTCCCATTTCCCAGTATTTATAGGAGTAGCTGGTCCGTTCAGATCATGACACGTGTTCGGTCGGATTTGATATGTACTTTTGGACCTAGGGGACAGGCAGCCGTTTGCAGCCTCCTTTAGCCCTGGACCCGGACAGGTTGTGTCAGGACTGGGGCGGCTGCGGCGTGTCAGTTCGCCGTTCTGATGTGACGTGTAGGGCTTGTGGGCGACATGTCAGAGGCTCCTTAAATGCTCATATCGTACTCCCGAGGTCCCCTGGGCGAGGTCGCCCTTCGGTGCGTGCACCCTCTTCGGATTCTATCCGTCTTTTGGTGCGAGCACCTCCTTCGGGATCTATCCCATAGTTCTGGGAGTTCCCTTGATGAACACCTTCTTCGGGACTTATACCCATAGTCCGGTGATTCCCTTGTTCAGGTGTTTCTTGTTCGGGGAAGATCCTCTTCGGGGCTTCTGCCTTCGGGGAGATTCTTCCTTGCTTCAGAGAGATGGCTTTCTTACCCGAAGACGGTCAGTTTGGCCCCTCGATGGAGACGGTGTTATCCTCGGAATTCCTGACGAGCTAACCGAAGTCTCGAGCTCATAGTGTTTGACTTCGCACCTTCCGAGGTCAGTAAAAAGATCCTCTCTTGGGTGACGTCAGACTCCTCGGCCAATATTCTGGCAGGGAGTTACTACCGAAGAGGCAATAGCCTTTGGCTATCAGAACTGGGGAGAATTCCTGTAGCTAATCAGTTTCCTGAGGTGTTTCCAGTAGAGTTACCTGGGTTACCACCTAAGAGGGATACTGAATTTGCAATCCATCTGCAGTCAGGGGTTGAGCCTATTTCCATACCACCTTATAGGATGTCAGCTCCTGAGATGGATGAATTAAAGAAGCAGTTGGAGGAACCACTAGGGAAAGGCTTTATAAGGCCTAGTGTGTCACCATGGGGAGCTCCAGTGTTATTTGTGAAGAAGAAAGATGGAACTTTCAGATTGTGCATTGATTATAGGAAGTTGAATGCAATGACAGTCAAGAATAAATAACCACTTACTAGAATTGATGATTTGTTTGACAGACTCAGGGGAGCGAAGGTGTTTTCCAGAATTGATCTTCGGTCTGGGTATTTTCGGATCAGAGTTAAGGAAGAAGATATTCTGAAGACTGCTTTCAGGATGAGGTATGGACATTATGAATATACAATTATGCCTTTTGGTGTGACGAATGCTCCAGCAGTATTTATGGAAGCTATGAATCAGATCTTTAAGCCATTTTTGGATCAGTTTGTTGAAGTCTTCATCGATGATATTATGGTATATTCACAGTCTACATCAGAGCATGAGGAGCACTTTAGAATAGTTTTGCGAGTGCTGAAGGATAATCAGTACTATGCAAAGTTGTCTAAGTGTGAGTTTTGGTCTAAGAGGATTCAGTTTTTGGGGCATATCATCAGTGCTCAAGGGTTGTCAGTTGATCCTGAAAAAGTTCAAGCAGTAGTTGAGTGGAAGAGACCAACTACAGTTACAGAGGTCAGGAGTTTCTTGGGTTTTGCAGGTTACTATAGACATTTTATAGAGAAATTCTCTGTAATAGCTACACCGTTGACAGCATTGACTAAGAAGACTCAGAAGTTTAAGTGGACACCGAAGTGTGAAGAAGCTTGCATGAAGTTGAAGGAAAGATTGACCAGTGCACCTATACTTGTCTTACAAAGATCCTAACAGAGCCTTTACAGTTTATACCGATGCATCTGGTTCAGGATTGGGATGTGTGCTATTGACTTCAGAGGTGATTGGGATCAACATTTACCACTGATCGAATTTGCTTATAATAACAGTCATCAAACTGTTATTGGAATGGCACCCTATGAAGCTCTGTATGGGAGGTGATGTATGACACCTCACTGTTGGGCAGATCCAGCAGATAAGGTAGTTATTGGACCTGAAATCATAGCTGACACTACAGCTAAGATTAAGTTGATCCAGCAGGGGATCAAGACAGCCAATGACAGGCATACCAAGTATGCGAATTTGAGGAGAAGAGACTTGAGTTTTGAAGTTGGGGATAAAGTACTTTTGAAGGTGTCGCCCATGAGAGGAGTTAGCCGTTTTGGGCAAAGGGGCAATCTAGCTCCTAGGTTTATTGGACCTTATGAAGTGTTGTAGAAGGTAGGAAAAGTTGCTTATCGGTTAGCATTACCACCTAACCTATCTCAAGTGCATAATGTGTTTCATGTTAGTCTACTCAGAAAGTGCACAGTGGAACCAGGACAGGTAGTAAATCCTTCAGTGATACCCATTCAGGAAGACTTGACTTATGAGGAAAAACCAGTTCGGATACTTGATAGGCAAGTCAAGAAATTGTGGACTAAGTGGATTCCGATGGTTAAGATCCTTTGGTCTAACCATAGTGAGGAGGAAGCTACCTGGGAGACAGAGCAGGATATGCTGAAAAGATATCCTAGTATTTTTCCGGAGTTGGAACGAAATTTGGGGGACAAAATTCAAGAAGGAGGGGAGAATGTTATGGCCCTTCTAGTGGGAGGTGCAATTGAGGAAGGTAAAGTGTTTTAAATTGAGGTTCTAAGCTCAATTCAAGTTTACATAGCAAGAATAAAGAAGTTTAGCAAAGTTCACCAAGTTGCAAGAAAAATAAAGCACTGAACTAAGTTCAAGGGCAAAATGGTAATTTTGCATCCTGATTAGCCGAGACGAGTCCCAAGTGTTTTAAAATGAATTTTTAGAACTTAACTTTCAACCTTGACTCAAACTAGAAAAATAGACAAGAATTTAATCAAGAATCATTAAGTTACAAAGATGGGCGACTTATTTGTATTAAGCTTAATACTTTGATAGTTTTTGGGTTAAGTGAGGGTTTAAGAAGGGGAAAGGAGTCTATGGCTGCCATAATCCCGTTTCCAGCCTTCTCACCCTCATTCTGCTCTCAAATTAAGCTTGGAATCAAGAGTTTTTGGTGCCAAAAGAAGCAATTCAAAGTATATAAGCTAGGAGGAAGCATTTTCAAGCTTGGAATCATGTTTTTAAGGCTTGGAAGGCTGTTTTTCTCCATCCCCTATTTTTGAACGAGGTAAGCAAAGTGTTCTTGATTGAATTCATGCTTATTGGTTAGTTTGAAGCTTGGGTTTTGGTTGGAAAGCATAATTTTGATGTTTGGTGCTTTGTTTTTGAATTTGAACTTGTGTAGAACTTTGGGAGCTTGGTTGAGCGAAAAGGGGTTTGATTCTTGCTTGTTACTTGGAGTTAAGGTAAGGGAGATATGTTTTTAAGTTCATGGAATGCCATTAGCTTGAGTTTTCTTGAAGAATTCGAGTAATTTTAGCTATGGCATTAAGTAAACGTTTTGGTTGAATTATGGTGGACTAGAGGAATTGGGAGGATTAGATTGATGTTTCTAGACATCATAGTTTAGCTTTTGATAGTTGGTTATGTTCTATACAACATGTACTGTGTGTGTATGAAATTTGGAGGCATTCCATGCATGTTTCGTATGTGTAGGAATCATCCAAACTTCATAGCAGCAAAATGCGCCAATTTTGCATTTCTGCAGATTGGTGACATGTCGCCAATCCAGAAAAAACTATCTAAGAACGTCGACAACTGTGGCGATGTGTCGCCACGGTTGGCGACGCGTCGCCGAGACAGCATCTGACACCCGATTTTGTTTTCAGCATAACTTTTCGTTCGGGTGTCCAAATGAGGTGATTCAAGATTCCACGATACTATCACCTCAATGCTTTAAAAACACTTAAAATGTCCCAGTTTTAGATTTATATTAACTCAAAGTGAAGGAAAGTTTTTAGGGGAACTATGTTGCAGATGAACATAATTAGCTACCACTAGCTCAGGTGAGAGGTTTAAAACCCTTGTCGGCCTAGCCGTGCCGTAGCCACGAGGTCACAAGGTGAAACCTTGTTCATCTAGTCTACATCAATGAGGCCCTGCGGCCTAGTCTACAATGTCCCACCATAATTCCCCAGCATAACAACTATGGGAAGGCTACATGATCGTTTGCAGTAAGCTTCGGCTTGCTAGGAGCGGGTTTAAACTTGTTAGGAGCGGAGTAATACTCCGTGAGGATGACAGCTTGAGGAGAGGTCTTTGGCCTAGTTATATATGCATATATAATAGCACCCTCGTGCTGTGTGAGCTCGCAATAAGAGTACTAGGTTTTTCTTGCAGGTACATTGAAGATCCCTTACTGAGAATTGTTGAATTCTCACTCCCTGGTTTTGTTATGCAGAGCCTGAAGTTGCTAGATCGGGTAATCGTTGAGGATTATCTCGGTAGTACTCTTTTGTGTGTACAGGTATGGCAGTTGAGAATCCTTGTGATTCTAGTCTACATAAGTACTTAGGTCGCTTGTTGGTCAGGTAACAGTACTAACTAGTATCTTCCTTTGGCTGCAGAGCCTAGCAGCACTTGGCAAAGGAATTGATAGCCAAAGGGCTATCGCCTCTCTCACTACATACTTCCTGCCAAAAGCGTGGCCAGGAAACCTAGCGTCATCCGAAGGAAGCGCTAACATTGACCTCGAAATGGGTGAAGTCAAACGCCTTGAACTCAGAACTTCGGATAGAACGTCAGGAATTTCAAAGATGTTGCCGGCTCCCCCGGGGAACCAACGCATCATCTTCGGGGTTAAAGAACCAGCTGTTGCAAGCAGGAGAGACTCTCCCCGAAGGCAGAACCCCTGAACCGGGGAAATCCCCGAACTATGGGCATAATTCCCGAAGAAGAGCATCCGTACCAAAGGACGGCCTCGCGCAGAGGACCTCGAGAGTACGGCATGTGCATTTAAGGAGCCTCTGACATGTCACCCACAGGCGTTACACACCGCCTCAAACGGCTGTCTGACGCGCCGACGTCGTTCGAGTCTTGTCACAACCTGTTTCAGTCCAAGACTCAAAGGGCCTATAAACGGCTACTTGTCCCCTACGCCCGAAGATACAGAAAGCATCCGACCGAACACGTGTCAAGATCTGAATGGGCTGGGCATTCCCATAAATACCAGGAAACAGGTCCTAGAAAAGGATCCGCCCCTCTCTCCCAGAGAAAACACAAGCAGGCAAGGCCTTCTAACCCCTTAGTGCTCCTCCTCTATCTCCCCTCAGGACACTGACCTGGGCGTCCCCCTAAAAAATACTCCGGGGACCTCCTAACCCTTTTTTCTGAGCATTTCAGGCATGCTTCTCTGGAAACCTTTGCTCCATACGTTCTTCCCTTCAGGAAGTCCCTCCCGAAGTCATAATGTCACCCGATGAAGATGCTGCTAGGCATCAGGACTTTTCAGACTCGCCACTGGGACGTGTTTCCAAGGTGGGAGTTAGGTTAAGAGATCTCAATAGAGTCTTGTATTTATACAGTACTTTGGTTTGCCTACATAGTCTATATTATCAGGATTCCTTGACTCTAGGATTGCTCTTGGGTGAGGGCATTAGTCTACTTCATGTATGAATGTTCTCACGAGTTGTTATGTGTAGTAAACTCACTCAAATGTTGATTTTTTTGTATGCTTTGGCTATTTGTATTTATTTTGTGTAGGAAATTACTCAGCTGAGTTAATGTTTTAATGTTTTATGGTTTAATCAGCTGAGTTAATGTTTTAATGTTTTATGGTTTAATAAACCAAGTCAAAGCATAAGAGCATGCATATTGCATATTCTAGGTTAATCAACTAGTATCATGGGATTTAATCCGCACACATACACAACTAGCCAATTGCAATCCACCATGAGACCAACTCTCACAGGGCTTCCTGGGCAGGGACACGGGAGGTCGTGTCAGGTTACCTTCTTCGGAAGACGGCACCGTTTCAATCCAAGATGCCTTTCCTATCCAAGGTAGCTTATTTGGCGTTAGTTGGTACTCCTCGTTTCTTGGCCGAGCTTTTTATGTTCCCAAAGTTGTTTCTTCCGTCTAGAGGGCATATTCCCCTTTTATGTTTTTTTTTGTCTACTAGTGAATTGTCACATCTCCTGACCAAATAGACGCATCACTTCGAGCTAGGCTTGCATAGGTTTGCCATCTATCATAAGGCGTGCCCTTGTTTCTCACATTAGGCGACACGTGTCATCAGGGGACTGGTGAATGGTCGTATCTGTTACATCGATTATGTCCCTTCGTCTGCGAGGGGTCATTATGGTAGCATTTCGCCTGCCTCCTTCGGTCTATATAAGCGCTTCCTCCTTCAGAGTCCTCCACACTTCTCATTTTTCATTGCCTTCGCTCTCTGATTTTGTCTCCTTTTTCACCTAATCTTTGGCGGTGGTGCTAGGAGCGGAGAAATTTCTGACGAGTCTGTGTTGATTTTTGAAGTTACCATCTTTCTCTCGAACTAGGTGGGTTTATTTCTGAAGTGCTAGTTTTTTCACTCAATCCTTTTTCTTTTTTCTTCCTGAAGTTGGTTTCTCTTCCAAAGATGTCTTTTTCCCAAGCCAAAGTTCAACCCATCCCCGAGAGTTGGTTCTCTCTTAACTCTCATCTGAGCTATGCCACTTCAGAAAAAGTAAAGAAGTGGTCAGCTAAGTTTTTTCTCCCTTTATATGGCATCACCAAGCTCCTTAGTCCCGGTATACCTAGTTATGCCCCTCGATCAAATGAGATCACCGTCTTTCAGGCACAGCTGAAGGCGGGACTCTGATATCCCTCTCCGAAGACGATTTGTGACTTTTGCCAATTCCATGGCATAGCCGTGAACCAACTTTCCCCAAATTCTTATTCTTATTTCAACACCATCCTTTGTATGTGTGGGGTCTTCAAGGTAGAACCCCACTTCAACTTCTTCGTGTAATATTACAAACTCCACCCCATTTCGTAGGATGGGTTCTACTTCTTGCTCCCTTAGGGATCTGGAAGTAAAAAGTATACATTCACCTTCAGAATGAACGATAGTTGGTGAGGGTGGTAGAAGAAGTTCTTCTTCTTGAAGGTAAATGAGCAGTGGAAGGACATGCCAACCCAGTGGGCCTCGGGAATCCTCGATATCAATGTAGTTGATTTGAGAAAGCTCTTAACTCCAGAGCTTGAGTCCCAATTTGAGGAATTCAAGAGTCGTATTTAGGCTGTCGCGGATTGGGACCCTGAGGTCACTCCCCGTTCTCTATACCCCTTCCCCATCAAATGGAGTTTCATGACTAAAGATGTCCTTCGGGAGCTTGGGGTGATCAACGAACACATTACCGATGAAGGTATGCCAAAGCCCTTGTTTGATGGCAACAAGGCATGGTTGGTGATGCTCCTTCAGGGTGAACTCACGTAATCGGCACTTCAAGAAAATAAGTTCCTACCTAGATTTAGTCATATACATCCTTCTGTACTTACATTGATCTTTTTCTTTTTGTGGATATGGGTGATAAGTCTGCTGCCTTTTACAAGAGCCTCTTCCTCGGCCAGGCCGAAAAGGGGGAGCATTAGAAAAAGAAGGCAGTGCTGAAGAGGAAGAAGGTGCCAGGTGGACCCTCTTCGGATTAAAGCCAAAGAAGGTGAAGGAGTTGTCCCTTCCACCTCCGCCTAAAGGAGAAGTGGATGTCTTGGATCAAACTTCTGTTTGCACCGATCCCTCTTCGTAGCCGGCCATCTTCTCGACTCCTCTAAGTCCAAGTACTACGGTGGAGGCTTTTGGGGCCTCGGTTGGGGGACTTTCAGCCAAAAAGAGATCGAGGAATGCCAAAAGAGGAAAGGCAAAAGTGTTCCCGCCGAGCTCTTCGATGTTAGTGACTCCGAAGGAGAAGACGTTGAACTCCCTCTAAGTTTGTCCCTTAACCATTCTTCTACGAGTTTGGGAATTTTTGGTATTTTAGACCTTATAGATGAATGGCTAAGGGATAACGTTCTAATGGAACTTCAGCGTGACTTTGTAGGCGAAGGAGCGCAGGCTCCATGGGTGGAAGACCATGGTCGGAAGAGGACTATTTGGGACTCCAAAATCCCAAGGGACAAGGTTCTGAGGGAGCCCTTCTAGACTTTCATGGAGGACATGAACCTATTCTCTGAGGATAGCCAGAAGACAGCTCCCCAAATGGTGAAGGGCATTATCACGAATGCCACTTTTCAATCCCTAACCGAGGAGTGCCCAAATGAGGAGGTCCTCGCTGTGAGGATGAAAGAACAGGCTACCAAGGCAATCCTCAACCATTTAGGACATGGAAAAATTTTTTGAGTCTTGTTGTTACCCACTCTGGGGCAGTCTAGTTATGGTGCCAAAACTGTGCATTTAAACTCCCAGGTTTGGTATTTCCTGTAGGTCATCAGAACAACACCCCTAGTGTACATACTCAACTGACCCCTTTAACCACTATGTAAATACATGCATATTGGTCTAACCATAACACACATATTTACATTCCATGCACACCATGGCAGCTAAGAAGGAAAACACTAGCACAAGTCTTAGTTTTGGCTTCCACACATTAGGCAATCTTGTTAAGTTCTAGTTGCCAGCTACTGCACCTATAACTTCCACTAATAAACTGTATCATTCTAGCCACATAGCCCCATGTTTTATTTGCTCCATTATCAAGTAGAGACTTATAGAAAACCAAGGAATTTGGTTTTACATCAGTAGCCCACCTATGGACCATGTTATCGATTTTTGAAGTTGGTTACAAAATTCTGACCAAATGAACAGTAACTCAGCCAACTTTGCAACATCATATATTCGGCTACAGGGCTCTAAATCCAGAAATACCAATTCCAAGTTAACCCTCTAGTGTCCTATAGGAGTGGTCTGAATTTCATACCAAAATTATTTCTACACAGGGAGATATTAAACTTTATGTCCAAAGTCAAAATTCTGGCAACTTTTGGACCATTTTGCCCATACAATTTTTCCAAACCATGCAAACACTTCATTCACAAGAAGAAAGCCCTCCAAGGCTATCCCATATATGTCCATTACACATATGAATTACAGTCCCTCTCTTTTAACAACTTTATGTTGCCAAAACAGAATTTACAAGTAAGCAGCCCACCATTCACACTTAGGCAGCTTTGCACCACATCACTTACATAGCCAAAACATTACTCAAATGTTCACAGACTAGTCTCATTTTACATACACAACATGTAAATTCATACATTCAATACAATATGGTCTTAACTCAGCTAAATATACACTCTAGGTTACAGGAGGTCCTGAGACACAATGGGCTCCAAAAACAGGATGCTGGACAGCTGCTGCACAATACAGTAAGTACCACCATTAAAAATACTAAATGTGATCCTAAAATCACCAAAACTTCCAGATCATAACTAGACATATGGAAGTTCATGTACCTGAAATTTCAGAACAAAACGCAAACCACAAAGGTTAGTTTGAAGGTGATCTTTCAGCTGGACCTGAAATGACAGAATTGAGGGGAGTAAGTTTCATTGAGAAACTTAGTAAGGGTAGCACTTGGATTCAATACGCAATGTAACCACCATTAAAACCTGCATCCAAATACACTAAAACAAAAAAACCACAATGCATATATACAAGATATAGCAACCAAATGCAGCAGCCAAACACAACCAACAAACACATGAAATGCAGCAGTAACAATATACCATAGGTTAGTCCGTAAAACATGCAAGAAACTTAAATAAATCACTATGGCAGCCCTCCTCAAGCTAATGCTTGGTCTTAGGAGGATTTTAACAGTAGTTAGTACTAACTTTTGGGCCCTAGAAACCCAGAAATTCGCTGCCATCACTGTGCACTTCACACTAGGTCACAAAACCTTCAATAAGTGCACTCCCCTCACTATGCTTGGTTCATCAAGCTCATGGCTCTCTTCCAAGCTTAGCCATAGCTCCATGGTTGCTTGAAAATGAAGAAAACAACCAATGAGAGCAAGAGAACCCTTACCTTGATGGGTATGCTGAAATTGAAGCTTGATCCTAGGTGCACTCAAGCAATAGCACCAAATAGCTTCCAATTGTGCTTCCTTGACTTCAATTGCAAGTAGTTTTGAGTTTGAAGGTATGATGGCTATGGAGGAAGTTTGGAGGAGAGGGCTGGTTTTTTTTTTCCTGGTGGAGGCCGAAATTTAGAGAAGCAAAAGTGGTCTTGACTACTAAATAGTCAAAAGTACACTAAACACACTTAAGTAGTCTTAACCTTGTCTTATGTCATTTTCCTTGCTACAAGACCATGGTTTCTTAGTCTTAATCTCTTGGCCAACATTTTACCATCCTTATCTTCCATTAGCAGCCCTCCTTATGTGGGATAACCCCACAAAACTTCCATTTGAATTAAGTCATAGACATACACATCTTAAGGCCTACATTAGAACACTTAGGTCCTTTATGCCTTTTTGTGTTTTCTTTGTCCTTAGTTGTCTTCCATAAGCAATTTGGTCCTCTAATAGCACTTTCATACCATTCATATCCTTACCATAACTCTCCAAATCTCTTTTTGTGAAAGTTTTGCAATTGAGTACCCAAATTTCCAAAATCTTACAAAAAAGTCCATGGGTTGCTTGACAAACAAGCAATCCTTAAGGCTTTTCTTGGGGACCAAGTTACCAACTTGGAACACTTTTAAGGAAGTGTTGATCATACCTTTTTCCCCCCACACTGCAATCACTATGGTGAGAATTACACAATATAATGGTTTTTAGCCATTATGACACACTTGTAATTCTCCCATTTTGTGAGGTGGTAACAATCCTCCTCCCCTGAAAAATTTTGGTCCTCCAAAATAGCCTTTAGCTTTGGGTATTCTTCCGAATAGCTTTCCATAAAGTCTTTTTCAGTTTCCCAAGTTGTTTCTCTTTCAGAGTGGTGTGACCACTGAACTTTAACCATGGGAATATGTTTGTTTCTTAACCTTCTGGTATCCTTGGCTAAGATAGCTATGGGTTTCTCTTCATATGTCAAGTTAGGTTCCAACTATACAATAGCATGCTTTGTATCTAATAGACACTTCTTAAGCATACTGATGTGAAAAACAAAATGAACACTTGACATGCTTGGAGGTAGGACTAACCTGTATGCTACCTTGCCAAGTGTATCCAAGATCTCAAAAGGACCGATGTATCTTGGAGCTAACTTGGTTCTTTTGCCAAATCTAACAGTGCCTTTGGTTGGTGCAACTTTTAGCCAAACATTGTCACCAACCTGAAATTCCAAATTCTTTCCTTTTTTTGTTCACATAGGTTGTGGTCCTTTCATTGGCTGCCTTTAATCTCTCTTGAATTTTCTTGATTTTGGTAGTAGTCTCTTCAATAATTTCGGGACCCAACAATAGCCTGTCTGAGGCTTCCACCCAACAGTGGGGTGCCATGCAGCTTCTTCCATATAATACTTCATAAGGTGCCATGCCATTGGTGCTTTGGTAACTATTGTTATATGAGAATTCCACCAATGGCAAGTGTTGGTCCCATTCACATTTGTAATCCAAGACACAGCTCCTAAGCATGTCTTCAAGTATCTGTATCACCCTTTCAGAATGCCCATCTGTCTGAGGATGATAAGCAGTACTCAAATGGATTTTGAGTCTAAGTGCTTTATGAAAAGCACTCCAAAACCGAGCTATAAATCTTGGATATCTATCAGATAAAATGGAGTATGGCACTCCATGTAGTCTCACTATCTCTTGGACATAGATCTGAGCTAACTTCTCCAAGGAGTCTATGAGTTTCATAGGTAAGAAGTGGGCACATTTGGTTAGCCTATCCACAATGACCCAGATTGTGTCATCCCTTAATCTGGTCATAGGCAACCCAGTCAAAAAGTCCATGGTTATGTTGCCCTACTTCCTCATTGGTATAGGTAGAGTCTGTAGGATACCAACTGTCTTCTGGTGCTCTACCTTTACCCTCTGGATTGTGGCACATTTGGAGACATAAGTAGCTATGTCTCTCTTCATATGTGGCCACCAGAAGTGAATTTTTGAATCTTAATACATTTGCTCACTTCCTGGATACATGTTCAACTTGCTTGTGTGAGCTTCTTCAAATATTTCATCCCTGAGCTTTGCTCCTTTAGGCACATATATTCGGTCCCTGAAGTACAGTAATCCTTGCTTATAGGCAAAGGATTGATACAAGGAACCTTTTTCCTCTCCTGCGATCTTTTTTAGATCAAGATCTGTCTCCTGTGCCTTTTTGGCTTCTTCAATCCATCCAGACTGAATTGTCAATGTGTAAATTTGGGCTTCCTCCCACTTATTCCATTTATGCCATAGGCATAGCAGACTATTTTGCTCGTCATGATCAGCTAAGGATCCTCCTTTCAAAAGTCCTGTGTACTTCCTGCTCAAGGCATCTGCTACTAGATTGCCTTTGCCCTCTATGTACTGTATACTGCAGTCATAGTCCTTGATGTACTCTAACCATCTCCTTCGCCTCATGCCCAACTCTTTCTAAGTGAACAAGTACTTTAGGCTCTTATGGTCAGTGTAGATCTCAAAGGAACTACCCATCAAGTAATGTCTCCATAGCTCTAGAGCAAAAATCACTGCTGCCAGTTCTAGGTCATGGGTAGGATAACTTTGCTCATGGGGTCTTAACTACCTTGACCCATAAGCAATGAAATTTCTGTCTTGCATAAGCACACAACCTAACCCAGATCTAGATGCATCTGTATATATGATGTAGGGCTTACTTGGATCAGGAAGAATCAACACTAGAGCTTTAATCAACCTCTGCTTGAGCTCCTAGAAACTCTTTTCACACTTCTCTGTCCACTCAAATCTTTGACCCTTCTTGGTCAGATGAGTAAGAACTGAGGCAATCATGGAAAAGCCTGATACAAATTTCCTGTAGTATCCAACTAATCCTAGGAAACTTCTGATTTCCTTAACAGTCTTTGGCCTTTCCCAATCTTGCACTGCCATGACCTTTTCAGGGTCTCCCCTAAGGCCTTGTGCATCTATAATGTGTCCTAGGACAGACACTTCCCTTATCCAGAATTCACACTTGGATAGCTTGGCATAAAGCTGATGTTGTAACAGAGTCTTTAAGACAATCTTCAGATGATGTTCATGTTCATTTTCATCCTTAGAATACACTAGGATGTCATCAATGAACACAACCACAAATTTGTCCAGAAGTGGTCTAAACACCCTGTTCATCAGGTCCATGAAAGCAGTTGAGGCATTAGTCAAACTAAACAGCATGACTGTGTACTCATAATGCCCATATCTGGTCTTAAATGCAGTCTTACGAATGTCCTCTTCCTTTACTATCACTTGGAAGTATCCAGATCTCAAATCTATCTTGGAGAAGATCTTAGCTCCCTTGAGTTGATCAAACAGATCCTCAATCCTAGGGAGTGGATAATTGTTCTTGATAGTCACTACATTAAGCTTCCTGTAGTCAATGCATAGTCTCAAAGATCCATCTTTCCTTTTCACAATGATAACAGGAGCTCCCCAAGGTGAAACACTTGGTCTTATGAACCCTTTTTCAAGAAGTTCATCAAGTTGTTTCTTGACCTCATTCATCTCTGTGATTGGCACTCTGTAAGAAGGTATGGATATTGGACTAGCTTCTTGTTGCAGCTTGATTTAAAATTCAATCTCCCTTTGTGGAGGAATACCTGGCAGGTCTTTATGAAAGACTTGTAGAAAGTCTCTCACCATAGGTATTCTGTCCACTTCCTTATCACAGTGCAATTCATTCAATGCATAACAGTAATCATGCTTAGAAATCATAGGTATCTCATCAAATACCTCTAGCTCCATGCCATGCATTTCATACACTAATTCTTTAGAATTCACTAATGCATGCACTTCACTATCAGGGAATGTGATTTCTCTCTTAGCACAATCAATTCTTATGTTATGCATAGCAAGCCAATTCATAGCCAGCACTAAATCATACTTAAGAATGTCCAACGCTAGCAGATTAGTCATAACCTTAGTCTTTCCTACTACTAGCTCACAATCCTTAGCTAGGTCATTAGTGAAAAGACATTGACTACCTGCTGTTTTCACTAAGGATATGCTAGGCATGATTTCAGTAGGCAATTTCATGGCATTAACAATTTTCCTGGCCACTATAGACACAGATGCACCAATATCAAACAGAACACTAACAAGCATACCATTAAGGTAAATGTTACCTCTTAGTGCTCCTCCTTCCTCTGATGTCTCTGGCCTCTCCATTTGGAAGACTCTGCCAGCTCTCTGCACTGGAGGAACTGGCCTCTACTGTCCCTCCCTAGGTGCTCCCCCTTTAGGCCCTGCCCCAATAGGCCTTACTGGACCTTCGTCTTCTGGCCTCCTTTGAACCTATGGGCAGTCTTTGATCCAATGATGCATGGATCCACATCTTAGACACGCTTGGGTGTCAAAATAGCAAGGTTTCTTTCCATGAAACTTCTTGCATTTAGGGCACCTTAGGCCAGGGAACTTCCCGTTAGCCTTGCCCTCACCACCAAGATGAGAATTCTTGGCAATTCCTTTGCCATGTGGTGCCTTCTTCTACTTGCCTCCTGCTTGACTACTTTCCCCTAGTCCACTGGGAAAGTACTTAGTCTCATACTTTTCTTGCTCTACTAATAGAGCTTTCTGCACTGCTTCATAGTACGTAACTGTTCCAAAAGGTCTAACATCGTTTCTAATGTCTAACTTTAGGCCTCTGACAAATCTTTTGGCCTTCAATTCCTCCCATCCATGATACTGAGGAGCATACCTCACCAACTGATTGAATTTGTGCTCATACTCTAGGACACTGAGGTTGCCCTGCCTTAGAGTGTCAAATTCAGCTTGCTTCATGTCCTTGATGGCATCACCGATGTACTGTTCTTGGAACAGCTGTGTGAACTTTGGCCAGCTCATCTCAATATCTCTTCCTGGCCTTCTGCCCTTCTGGAAAGTATACCTATCTCTGGTGTTTCTCCATCACATCTCTGCACTGCCTACCAAGTTGTAAGTAGCCAGTCACACCTTCTTGGTTGAGCTGAGTGGCATCCTCTCAAACATCTTTTCAATAAAGATTAACCACTCCTCAGCTCTCTCGGGCCCAGCTTTTCCATCAAATTGTGGAGGTCTTAGGCCTTGGAACCTCTCCAACAGTCTGACCTCATCTAGGCCTTCTAGATCCTCTAATCTATGTCTCCTGGATTTGTGAGAGTCCTCTGTGTGGTAATGCTCTCTATGATCTCTCTGCCTTCTTCTGGATCTTCTGTCACGGCCTTCCTCAATCTCTTTCCTAGTGGAGGAATGGTGATAGACTGAGGGATTGGTCCTGGACACCTGACCAATTTGGGACCATAGTCTTCTTCCTTGTGGATTTCTCCTATCCTCATCTTCCTCTTCAATGGCCTCATCATTTGTGACTTTTAAGCTTCCAGAAGGAACATATTTAGATGTGTTCCTTGCATCCTCTTCTGGTTGCTGCTATGCATCCTGAACTAGTTCTGCTGGAGCTACTTGGACTCCCTGTTGTTGTCCTTGAATCAGCCTCATTAAGTTTTCATTGATTAGAGCCAAGTTCCTCTGAAGCTCTAACCAAACCTAAGGCACTTCAGGGTTTGAAACCCCCTGTTGCCCCTAATTCCCTCTATTCTGTTCATTTCTTTGTTGCCTAGAATCAATAGGAGGCCTTTGGGGTGGTTCCCCTCTCCTTGTGGCAACCATGTTTACTTCCTGCATTGATGATCCATCATAGAGCACATATAAAGATCATAGGTATTTCAATGGTACTTGACACTAGCAGCTGACCAAACTGAGTTCATATATGTAGATGCATGCAATGCAACTATATGCAATGTACATGTATAAACCATGCATTTAGACTCCCAAGATTGGTAATGTTCTGTAGGCCCTCAGAACAACACCCGTAGTGTACATACTCAAGTGACCATCTTGAGCACTATGTAAATACATACGTATTGGTCTAACCATAACACACATATTTACATTCCATGCACACCATGGAAGCTAAGAAGGAAAACACTAGCACAAGTCTTAGTTTTGGCTTCCACACATTAGGCAATCTTGTTAAGTTCTAGTGGCCAGCTACTGCACCTGTAACATCCACTATTAAACTGTATCATTCTGGCCACATAGCCCCATGTTTTATTTGCTCCATTATAAAATAGATACTTAGATAAAACCAAGGAATTTGGTTTTACATCAATAGCCCACCTATGAACCATGTTATGGATTTTTGAAGTTGGTTACAAAATTCTGACCAAATAAACAGTAACTCAGCCAACTTTGCAACATCATATATTCGGCTACAGGGCTCTAAATCAAGAAATTCCAAATCCCAGTTAACTCTATAGATGTATTCTAGGTTTTGTCAAAATTTCATGCCAAAATTAGTTCTACACAGGGAGATATTAAACTTTATGTGCAGAGTCAAAATTCTGGCAACTTTTGGACCATTTTGCCCATACAATTTTTCCATACCATGCAAACACTTCATTCACAAGGGGAAAGCCCTCCAAGGCTATCCCATATATGTCCATTAAACATAGGAATTACATTCCATCTCTTTTAACAACTTTATGTTGCCAAAACAGCATTTACAAGTAAGCAGCCCATCATTCACACTTAGGCAGCTTTGCACCGCATCACTTACATAGCGAAAACATTACTCAAATGTTCACAGACTTGTCTCATTTTACATACACTACATGTACATGCATACATGAACTAAAATATGGTATTAACTCAGCTAAATATACACTCTAGGTTATAGGAGTTCCTGAGACACAATGGACTCCAAAAACAGGATGCTGGATAGCTGCTGTACCACACAGTAAGTACCACCATTAAAAATACCAAATGTTCTCCTAAAATCACAAAAATTTTCAGATCATAACTAGACATATGGAAGCTCATGTACCTGAAATTTCAGATCAAAACTCAAAACAAAAATCTTAGTTTGAAGGTGATTTTTTCTGGACCTTAAATTACAGAATTGAGGGGAGTAAGTTTCATTAAGAAACTTAGTAAGGGTAGCACTTGGATTCAATACGCAATGTAACCATCGTTAAAACATGAATCCAAATACACTGAAACACAAAAAACACAATGCATATATACAAGATATAGCAACCAAATGCAGCAGCCAAACACAACCAACAAACACATGAAATGCAGCAGTAACAATATACCATAGGTTAGTCCATAAAACATGCAATAAACTTAAATAAATCACTATGGCAGCCCTCCTCAAGCTAATTCTTGGTCTTAGGATGATTTTAACAGTAGTTAGTACTAACTTTTGAGCCCTGGAAACCCAGAAATTCGCCGCCATCACTGTGCACTTCACACTAGGTTACAAAACCTTCAATAAGTGCACTCCCTTCACTAAGCCTGGTTCATCAAGCTCATGGTTCTCTTCCAAGCTTAGCCCTAGCTCCATGGTTGCTTGAAAATACAGAAAACAACCCATGAGAGCAAGAGAACCCTTACCTTGATGGGTATGCTGAAATTGGAGCCTGATCCTAGGTGCACTCAAGCAATAGCACCAAATAGCTTCCAATTGTGCTTCCTTGACTTCAATTGCAAGTAGTTTTGAGTTTGAAGGTATCATGGCTGTGGAGGAGAGGGCTGGCTTTCTTTTTTCTGGTGGAGGCCGAAATTCAGGGAAGCAAAGGTGGTCTTGACTACTTAAATAGTCAAAAGTACACTAAACACACTTAAGTAGTCTTAACCTTGTCTTATGTCATTTTCCTTGCTACAAGACCATGGTTTCTTAGTCTTAATCTCTTGACCCAGATTTGACCTTCCTTATCTTCTTTTAGCAGCCCTCCTTATGTGGGATAACCCCACAATAATTCCATTTGACTTAAGTCATAGATATACACATCTTAAGGCCTACATTAGAAAACTTAGGTCCTTTATGCCTTTTTGTGTTTTCTTTGTCCTTAGTTGTCTTCCATAAGCAATTTGGTCCTCCAATAGCACTTCATACCATTTATATCCTTCCCATAACTCTCCAAATCTCTTTTGTGAAAGTTTTGCAATTGAGTACCCAAATTTCCAAAATCTTACAAAAAAGTCCATAGGTTGGTTGACAAACGAGCAATCCTTAAGGCTTTTCCTGGGGACCAAGTTACCAAAGTGGAACACTTTTAATGAGGTGTTGATCATACCTTTCCCCCCCTCCCACACTACAATCACCATGGTGAGAATTACACAATATAATGGTTTTTAGCCATTATGACACACTTGTAATTCTCCCATTTTGTGAGGTGGTAACACTTGTTCCTTTTTTACCCTTATTCGAAATTTTCCCCTTTTGTAGCTGTTAGCATACAGTGGGTACCTTCAGGCCTGGGCGGCTAAGCAGTCTTCGATGCAAAGTCGGTCAGAGGAAATCTTGGCCAAGGCCAAGGAACTTTTTGCCAGCTCCTTCGTTAAGTATGGCGAGCTTGACAAGGTAGCCAAGGGGGACCTATGCAACCTTTGGCAGGAAGTTCTGAAGAGCCAAGGCGAACTGATGGAGGACTTTTCCTTCAAGCTATCCGACCTCGGGCCGAAGGTGATATCTTTGACCTTGGGGAATGAGGCTCTCCAAAAGGAGAAGGATGAAGCCATTGCCGATCTTTCGAAGGCATTTGGTCTCAACTCCGAACTTCAAGCCAAGGTCGATCGGCTAAGGAAGGAGAAGAAGAAGAAGAAGAATAAATTGGAGAAGAAGGTCGAGCTCCTTAAGAAGAAGCTGGAGGACTTGAAGGCAGAGAAGGTGAAGTCCGATGAGGCGACTAAGTCCTCTTATCAACACGGTTTTTTCCTTGCTCGCCACCAAGTCCTGTCCAAGTTTCCTGACCTCGACCTTTCCTTTCTAGCGGCTTTAGACATTCCCAAACTACCATCTTTGGAATGGTCGAGGGTGGAGTTTCTCAATCTCCCCTTTCCTTCACCTTCGGGAACTGAGACTAGTGCTAACGAAGTCGATGTCGAAGGTGATGGAGCCGAAGATGTCGAAGAGCCAGAAGGTAGTCAGGACCTTGAATAGGCCTCCTTTTTCATTCTTTTCTTTTGTAATCTACCTCTTGTACTTCTTTAATGAATGAAGTTTTATTGGAACTCTTTTTCAAAATTTTGGCTAAGTTCATGAGTGGTACAACTTCGAGAGAGTTTTGACCTTTGTCCTTTGTCTCTTTTGAACGTTTCACAACTATCATTAGTTATCTTTCTTCTGTAGAGATGAATTTGTACACAAGAAAATGGTTAAGTATCTTTGGCATCAATCGTGTTCAGTCGACTATGTTCGGGGAAATTGTACTCTCAATTTCCCTTCATCGGCTCGAACCCTGTTCGGCTAATATTCCTTTGGTAAACATGTACAAGTTACCCATGGACCTTCAGAAGTGACGACATTTGGTTTGCCATCTTTGGTATTTTGCATAATTTTTCCTTTGAAATTTTTTCAAAGTGTACATACACTTATACACTTTAGGAAACAACCCCCATCGGCGTTAACCACGTTCGGCCAAGAGCCTTTGGTGAAATAGTTGTGTATTTTCAGGGCCAACCATGTTTGAGGGTGTCCAACCATCTTCGGTAAAGACTGCATATTTTCCCAAATGCTCCTTCGGGAATGACCATGCTCAATTTTCTCCCTCGGAACCGACATTGATCAGTTTGCTCCCTTGGAATCGACCATGTTCGGTCAATGTCCTTCGGCAAAAATGTATATCTTTACACATGCACCATAAAAAGGAAAACCACATTCGGTTGCCCACCTTCAGCATCTTTTGCATAATTTTTCTCTTCAAAATTTTTGTAAGTGTAGAATTTTTTAAAAGAGTCTAAATGCCATGTATTTTTCAATTCTCCACCTTCGGTATCACCGAGCTTGTAGACTCCTGGCCGAACTTCCTCGAGGACCAAAGTAAGGTCCATCCCAGTTTGCCCGAAGTACTCAGTGAGATGGCCTTTGGGCTTTAAATTCAGCCTTTTAGAGAATGAGGTTCCCTTTCTTGATTCCTTTGTGCTTGACACGCAAGTTTGTAGCAATGGCTATTCTCTGCTGAAAGGTATTTCTTCTAAGCTTGGCCATCTCTCTATGCTCCTCAATAAGATCCGAATTGGTTCTTAAACCGAGGTTGTTCTCTTCTTCATCGAATACCTGTACCCTCGCAGATGGTTGTATGACCTCAACAGGGATAATGGCCTACGTGCCAAAGATGAGTGAAAATGGTGTCTCACCTATGGCCCTTTCGGGAATCGTTCGGTAGCTCCACAGCACACTCGGGAGTTTTCCTAGCCATTTCCCATTTGCTTCCTTCAGCTTCTTTTTCAAGCCATCTTTTATCATTCTATTGGATACTTCAACTTGCCCATTGCTCTGAGGATGGGCCACCAGCGTGAAGTGCAATTCTATCCTGAGGTCAGTTGTGAATTCTTGGAACCCCTTATTAGTAACCTGGGAACCATTATCAGTTACTATCACCCTCGGAATGCTGAATCTACATATGATGTTCTTCCAGACAAATCTTTTTATGTCCTTCGCCAATATTGCTGCTAAAGGCTCTACCTCGATCCATTTGGTGAAATAATCTACTACGACTATGCAGAACTTGACTCCTCCCAAAGCTATTGGGAGAGGTCTGATGAGGTCAATATCCCAAACAGCGAAGGGGCAAGGGTAGTTTGCCGAAGTTATGACTTCTGATGGTAGTCTCTGGATAGGAGCGTGTCTCTGGCAGCTATCGCATTTCTGCACAAACCGCCTCGCATCCTTCCTCAAGGTAGGACAGCAGTATCCCTGGCGAAGTAGTACCCCGGAAAGGGCATCAGTTCCTATGTGAGAATCGCAAGCCCCCTCATGGGCTTCTTTGAGGACCGTGTCAACATCCACTTCATTGACACACCTCTGTAACGGACTTGCATACCCTTGTCGGTACAACCCTTCCCCAATCAGGAAGTATCTTCCTGAGCGCTTTCTCACTTTTGCAGCTTCAAGAAGATCTGCGGGAAGTACCAAAGTTGTGAGGTATTTCTTGATAGGACCTTTCCACCCTTTGCCTGAGGTCGTTATGCACATTATGGCTATACTTGGCTGGTACAGTAGTTCAGTGAACTCTTTTAATTTGGGCAAAGTATCTTCTTCCATATTATCACGCTGAGGTACATTTTCTATACGTACTGTGTAGAACTCTTGGATGTGTTCCTAGTATCCTCTTCTGGTTGCTACTGTGCATCCTAAACTGGTTCTGCTGAAGCTACTTGGACTCCTTGCTGTTCTGCTGGAATCAGTCTTACGAAGTTTTCATTGATTATAGCTAAGTTCCTCTAAAGCTCTAACCAAACCTAAGGCACTTCAGGATTTGGTGCCCGCTGTTGGCAATGATTCCTTCTATTCTGTCCATTTCTTTGTTGTCTAGAGTCAGTAGGAGGCCTTCGGGGTGGTTCCCATCTCCTTGTGGCAACCATCTTTACTTCTTGCATTGATGATTCATCATAGAGCACGTATAAAGATCATACGTATTTCAATGGTACTTGACACTAGCAACTGACCAAACTGAGTTCATGTATGTAGATGCATCCAATACAACTATATGCTATGTACATGTACAAACCATGCTTTGATACCAACTTCTATTACCAACTCTAGGGTAGTCCAATTATGGTGCTAAAGTTGTGCGTTGAGACTCCCAGGATTGGTAATGTTCTGTAGGCCATCAGAACACTACCCTTAGTGTGTAGACCCAAGTGGCCCTCTTGGGCACTATGTAAACATAGGCATATTCGTCCAACCATCACACACATATTAACATTTCATTCACACCATGGCAGCAAAGAAAGAAGACACTAGTACAAGTCCTAATCTTGGCTACCACACATTAGGGAATCGTGTTAAGTTCTAGTGACTAGCCACTGCACCTATGACTTCCACTAATAAAATGTATCATTCTAGCCATTTATCCACATGTTTCCTTTACTCCATTATCAACTAGTGACTTAGAGCAAACTAAATAATTTTGTTTTAGACCAATAGCCCACCTATGGACCAAGTTATGGATTTTTTAAGTTGGTTACAAAATTCTGACCAAATGAATAGTAACTTAGCCAAATTTGCAACCTCATATCTTTGGTACAGGGATCCAAATTTAGAAATTCTAAGTCCCAGTTAAACCTCTGGATGTTCTCTAGGTGTGGTCAAAATTTCATACCAAGATTCCTTCTACACAGGGAGCTATATAACTTTAAGTGCAGAGTTCAAATTCTAGTCACTTTATGACCATTCTACCCATACAAAATTTCATAAGTGTGCAAACACTTCCTTTACAAGGGAAAAGCCCTCCAAGGCTACCCAATATATGTCCATTACACATATTAAGTATGTTCCCTTGAATTTAACAACTTTATGTGTCTGAAACATAATTTACAAGTAAGTAGCCCATCATTCACACTTAGGCAGCTTTGCACCACATCACTTACATAGCAAAAACATTACTCAAATGTTCACATACTTGTCTCATTTTACATACACTACATTTAAATGCATACATGCACCACAATATGGTCTTAAATAAGATAAATCCCCCCTAGGCTACAAGAGGTCCTAAGACACAATGGACTTCAGAAACAGGATGCTGGACAGCTCCTGCACAACACAATATGTACCACCATTAAAAATACCAAATGTGCTCCTAAAATCACCAGAACTTCCAGATCACAACTAGACATATGGAAGTTCATGAACCCAAAATTTCAGATCAAAACTCAAACCAAAAAGGTTAGTTTGAAGGTGATCTTTCTGCTGGACCTGAAATGACAGAATTGAGGGAAGTAAGCTTCAATGAGAAACTTAGTAAGGGTAACACTTGGTTTCAATAGACAATGTGACCATCATCAAAACCTGCATCCAAATGCACTAAAACACAAAACCACAATGCTTATATACAATATCTAGCAACCAAATGCAGCAGCAATTCACAACAAACAAACACATGAAATGTGGCAGCAACATATACCTTAGGTTAGTCCATAAAACATGTAATAAACATAACCAAATCACTATGGCAGCCATCCTAAAACTAATGCTTGGTCTTAGGAGGATTTTAGCAGTAGTTAGTATTAACTTTGGGCTCTAGAAAGCCTCACTTTACTGCCATCATTGTGCACTTTACACTAGGTCACAAAACCTTCAATAAGTGCACTCCCCTCACTAGGCTTGGTTCATCAAGCTCATGGCTCTCTTCCAAGCTTTGCCCTAGCTCCATGGTTTCTTGAAAATATAGAAAACAACCCATGAGAGTGAGAGAACCCTTACCAAAGTGGGTAGGCTGAAAATCAAGCTTGATCCTTGAAGTATCCAAGCAATAGCTCTAGTTTGCTTCCAATTGCTTCCATTTGCCTTCAATTTCAATCAATTGCAAGTTTGAAGGTTTGGTGGCTATGAAGGAAGTGTGGCTGTGTTCTTGGGCTAGAGGAGGATGAAAATGAGAGAGGGATAAGTGATTTGGCCACTTAAATGGCCTTAAATGAGCTTAAGGGCACAAAACACACTTAACAAGCTTAACCTTGCTTTATGTCATTTTCCTTTTCACTAATTATGGTTTCTTTGTCTCAAAATCATTGGTACACATGTGCCCAAAATTTTTGACTAATTATCAACTCTTGGCTGCCTCCCCGATGGTGGGATAACCCCATAATTTCACCCTTAGACTTAAGTCAAAAGCTTGAACACTTTAAGGTTTACACTAGGACATTTAGGTCCTTATTGGATTTAGTGTTTCCTTTGCTCAAACTTGTCTTCCATAAGCAATTTGGTCCTCCAATGGCACTTTCATACCATTCATATCCTTCCCATAGCTCTCCAAGTCTCTTTCTTGAGAGTTTTGCAATTGAGTACCTGAATTTCCAAAACCTTACAAAAAAGTCCATAGGTTGTTTGACAAACAAGAAATCCTTAAGGCGTTTCTTGGAGGCCAAGTTACAAACTTGGAACACTTTTAAGGAGGTGTTGATCGTGCCTTTTACCCCTCACACTTCAATCACTATGGTAAGAATTACACAATATAATGGTTTTTAGCCATTATGACACACTTGTAATTCTCCCATTTTTGTGTGGTCGTAACACGCAAGCCTGCTATAAGGGCTTCATATTCCGCAACATTGTTGGTGACATTGAATCCAAATTTGATGGCCTTCCTGGCTTCCATACCTTCAGGCCCCGGAGGATTACTCCAGCTCCTTGGTGTTCGGAAGCAGTGGCTTCATCAACAAAGAGTGTCCACTCAGGTTCATCTTTTCTGAGGACTTTAGGGGTAACCTCAATTTTTGGGACTTTGGCAATCAAGTCCGCCAATGCTTAGGCCTTTATTGCCCTTCTTGGCTCATAGGTGATGTTGTATTCACTGAGCTCAATGCGCCATTTTGACAATCTTCACGAGTTGTCTACCTTTCTGATGACATCTCGAAGAGGTAGGTTACTTCAGACCATGATAGGGTACCCTTGGAAGTAAGGTTGCAACCTTCTTGTTGCCAGTACTAGGGCATAGATGGCCTTCTGCAGAATAGGGTACCTAACTTCGGCACCATGCAGGGACTTACTCACATAGTACACTGGCCATTGCTTTGCTCCTTTTCCTTTACTAGGACTATGCTTATTGCCTTTTCAGTGATGGCGAGGTAGAGGATGGGGAGTTCTCCCTCCCACAGCTGCCGAAGTGTCGGGAGACGGCTTAGGTAGTTTCTGAGCTCATCCCAAGCCTTTTGGCAGTCTTCATTCCTAGGGTGTTCCTTAGGACCATAGTCACCTTCACTTTTTGCTACTTTGGTGAGCACTTTGAAGAATGGTCGGCACCTATTCTCCTATCTGGAGATGAATCTGCTAAGGGCTGTGATTTTCCCGTGAGTCTTTGCACGTCCTTGGCCGTAGTGGGAGTTTAGAATCCCAGCAGGGCCTTGACATTTTCTAGGTTGGCATTGATACCTCTTTCTCATACAATGAATCTGAGGTACTTGCCCGCATTCACCCTGAATACGCACTTCTCAGGGTTGAGACAGATTCCGAATTCCGAAGTCGGTGGAATGTTCCCTTTAAGACTAAGATATGATTACTATGCAATTTGCTCTTAACTATCATATCATTGACATATACTTCCATATTTCTCCTAATTTGGGAGTCGAACACCCTGTTCATCCGCCTTTGGTACGTAGCCCCTGCATTCTTAAGGCCGAAGGGCATTCTAATGTAGCAGTAGGTCTTGACTTCGGTGATGAAAGCGGTTTTCTCCTCGTCTTCGAGATCCATTCAGATTTGGTGGTATCCACTAAAGACGTCGAGGAAGCTTGGCAGACCATATTCAGCGGTTGAGTCCACCAATTGATCTATAGGTGGTAGAGGATGAGAATCCTTAAGATAGGCATCATTTACATTTTAGAAGTCGATGCACATTCAGAGCTTATCACTCCCTTCCTTCATGACGATAATAACATTGCTAAGCCATTTGGGGTACTTGACTTCTATTATTACACCCGCCTCCGCTAACCGTTGGACTTCAGTTTTGACAAAATTGCTCTTATACGCCGAGAGGTTGCAGTTTTTTTGTCGAACTGGTTTTACCTCCTGGCGTACTTTCAGACTATGTTGAATTATACTAGGGTTTACCCCAGGCATGTCCTTTGGAGAGTAGGCAAACAAATCTTTGTTCATTAACAAAAAAGATAGAAGCTTTTCCATGTCACCTTCAGCCACTTTTTTTCCCACTTGGATACTTCAGCCCAGGACAAGTTCTACATCCTTTGTTTCTATTTTTTCAAAGTCACTTTTTTCTCCTCCTATTGCCTCTTCAGCGAGTATGCTCTTTTCTTCCGAAGTCTGTGCATGAACTTTCATTGGGCTTTGTCTTGCCTTCACGAAGAATTTCCTCACCTCATCTTGATCAATAAATATCTCGGCGTCCCCTTCCTTCGAGCTGAAGGTGACCATTAGGTACTTCACATCCGGACGAATGTGGAGATTTCCTTGTGTCTGCCTTCCTAGGATGGCATTGTATGAAGACGGGACATCTATGACAATGAACCTTGTCATCGTGGAGCCAAAGAGCTCTTTCTTGTTCTGAACCAAAGTTCCCCTTAGCATCAAGGGCAAATTGATCCACTCGAGCACAGGGAGTTCGGACGGACCTACTCCGAAGGTAGGGTAGGTAACAAGTTTGAGGTCTCCTTTTGAGATGCCCAAGTTTGGCAACAGTTGGGAAAACAAAATTTCGGCATTGGAACCATCCTCAATGAGCACTCTTTTGGCATCCCAACTCTCTACCCTTGCCATGATTAGGAGGGATCATCATGGGGGAACTTCACGGTAGACATATCTTTCTGAACAAGCTTGTTCACTGGGTTTTCGAATTCCATCATTGAGATTTCCTAGACTTTCCTTTTCATCTCAACTGAGGGTATCCCAGTAGTGATTGTATGGATTACTCCCGCCAGAGGTGGTGATGCTTTTTAGGACCTCGGTTTCAATGTCGGTAAGAATTGTAGTCCTCATCTTCCCCTTTCCTTTCCTCTTCCCTTCTTCCTTTGGGGGACAACATCTACAGGTATCACCGACACAAAATGAGGATCTTTATCAGATATAATCTAATCTGGTATAGCATGGAGTCTCACAATTTCCTTGAGATACAACTAAGCCAACTTCTCCAATGTATAAGTGATCTTCATAGGTATAAAGTGTGCTGACTTCGTTAACCAATCAACCACTACCTATATAGCATCATGCTAATTACGGGTATTTGGCAATCCCACTAGGAAATCCATAGTAATGGACCCCCATTTCCTCACTGGAAGAGGTAAACTTTGAAGTGTACCTGCTGGTTTCTGATGTTCAACTTCAACCATTTGGCATGTCAGACACTTTGCACATGTCCTCCTACATCCCTTTTAAGTCCTGGCCACCAAAAATGCGTCTTCAAATCATGATACATCTTACCAACACTAGGGTGAACATTCAAAATACTACTATGTGCTTCCTATAGAACTTGCTGCCTAAGTCCTTCCACATTCGGCACATAAAGACAATTTCCATAGTGTAGTATTCCATCCTTGTATCAGAATTCCTTTTTCACAGTACCAAGCTTCGCTTCTCCTGAAATTTTTTTCAACAATGGATCTTCTATTTGAGCATTGTTAACTTTGATTAACCAAGCTGATTGTATTTCTAGAACGTAGACTAGGGATTTCTCTTTGTTTTTCCAAAACTCAAGCAAAACTGAGAAACAATCTCCCAACACTCCTTCGGGAGGAATTCATAGCCTGATCCTTAGATAGGATCATTCCTGTGCACTTCTGGATCAATGCATCTGCTACCACATTTCCTTTACCAGCATAGTACTCAATTGAACAATCATAATCTTTAATGTATTCAATCCATCGACGTTGTCTCATGTTCAGATATTTCTATGTAAACAGATACTTCAAACTTTTATGATTAGTGAAGATTCTGAACGACCTTCCCATCAAGTAATGTCTCCACAGCTTAAGCGCAAAAATTACTGTTGTTAGCTCAAGATCGTGAATAGGATAATTCAATTCATTAGGTCTCAACTGTCTTCAACCATAGGCTATTACCTGACTGTCCTGCATCAACACACACCCTAGACCAGAACCTGATGCATCAGTACATACAGTAAAAGCTCTGTTTGGATATGGTAAAATGAGCTTAGGTGCACTAGTCAATCTTTTCTTCAACTCCATATAAGCTTTTTCACACTTCGGTGTCCATTCAAACTTTTGAGTTTTTTTGTCAGGCCCGTTAACAGTATAGCTATCATAGAGAATTTCTTTATGAATCACCTATAGTAGCCTACCAAGCCCAAGAAACTCCTCACTTCTGTAACTGTAGTTGGTCTCTTCTACTCAACTACTGCCTGAACTTTTTCAGGATCAACTAACGGACCCTAAGCATTAATGATGTGCCCCAAGAATTGGATCCTTTTAGACCAAAACTCACACTTAGAAAATTTTGCATAGTACTGATTATCCTTCAGCACTTGCAAAACTGACTTAAGGTGCTTCTCATGTTCTGAGGTAGTCTGTGAGTACACCAAAATGTCATCGATGAAAACTTCAACAAATTAACCTAGAAATGGTTTAAAGATTTGATTCATAGCTTCCATGAATACTGCTGGAGTGTTAGTCACACCGAATGGCATAACTGTATACTCATAGTGTCCATACCTTGTCCTAAAGGAAATTTTTGGGATATCTTCCTCCTTAACTCTTATCTGAAAATAACCAGACCGGAGGAAAATCCTAGAAAATACCTTTGCTCCTCTGAGTCTATCAAATAAGTCATTGATTCTAGGAAGTGAATACTTATTCTTGACTGTTACTACATTCAACTTTTCATAGTCGATGCATAGTCTTAAAGTTCCATCCTTCTTTTTCACAAATAACATCAGGGCTCCCCACGGTGATACACTAAGCCTTATAAAGCCTTTCTCTAGCAGTTCCTCCAATTGCTTCTTTAACTCATCCATCTCAGGAGTCGACATCCTGTAAGGTGGTATTGAAATAGGTTCAACCCCAGGTTAAAGATGGATTGCAAACTCAATGTCCCTCTTGGGTGGTAACCCGGGTAACTCTACTGGAAACACTTGAGGAAACTGATTGGTTACAGGAATATTTTCAAGTTTATTCTCTGTAGCCACTCCATTCAATGAATAATACTCTTCTTCACCAACTATAGGGATGGTATCCATAAGTCTAAGATGTAAACTTTTAGCACTGGATGTTAAACCTCCTGTGCAAGTCACTCTAACTCCCTGAGCACCAGTAATGTCAACTAAGTGATTTGCATAGTCAATTTGTGCCTTATGCTTACTTAGCCAGTGCATTCCCAGCACTAGGTCACAAGACCTCAATTCTATCACCCACAACTCACAACAAAAATCATGGTCGCCTAACTGCAAGGGATATTGAGTAACCACTTCATTGGTTATAATAAAACTCCTCCCTGCAATCCTAATGAGTCTTAACTCATCAGAGATTTCTTGTTGCAATTTAAAATTATCTACCATGGTAGATGATATCACTGAAAGAGTAGCTCCTGTATCAAAAAGTACTCTAACACTACCATTCTGAAAAGTAAAATTACCTCGAACGGCAGCTGGCTCTTTAGTCACCTGACTCGCCAAAGTGAAACCCTCGGGTCAACTGCTGCTGTGGCTACACCAGGTTGATTTCCTATGGCAAGGGGTGCTGGCGGTAGGCTCCTGGCCATACCTGGCAAAGGTCATCCCCGTGCGCATTCCCTTACCCAATGTCCTTTCGAACCATAGATATTGCAATTATCAGTCCCCACAGTACATGGCCTCATGCCATGGAATCGTCTATACTTAGGGCATCAACCCATTTTCTTTCTCTTGAAACGACCTTGGCTTTCAACCATCGGTCGCTCTCTGCCATCCTTTCCTAGGTTGGCTAGTCCAACCTCCACCTTTTGCTAGATGTCCTTGTATGCTCAAATTCTCTTCCTAAGGCTAACACCTTCTAAACCACTTGGCGATAACTCCTGATATCCACTGTTGCCATATACCTCTAAAGCATGGATTTCAGACCTTGAAAGAATTTCTTGGCCTTCAACTCATCATTACCAACCATGTAAGGAGCATATTGAATGAGTGAATTACAATGCTACTCATATTCACACACAGACATTTCTCCTTGCACTAGATTCTCAAACTGAATCCTCTTTTGGTCTTATGTAGCTTCACTAATATATTCTTGTCGAAACTTCTTCTTGAATTCTGATCAGTTAGCACCTTTTTCTTGTGCTCTGGTCAACTACCATTGCTTCCCCTCAGCATCTTCATTACATCATCCCACCATAAACTAGCCCTTCCTTTAAAAAAGAAAGGTACTAAGGCCATCTTTTGCTCGAACACATAGCCTCCACAAGTGAAAAGTCGATTCATCCTGGATAACCAATCTTCTGCTCGATTGGGATCACCTATCCCATCAAAACTTGGTGGATCTATAGTCTTAAACTTTTCCAACAATCTCATCTAACGTGGGGTATCTCCTTTCCTTGGAGCCTCCATAACCTCTCGCTCTTCCTCCTCCTCATGAACATGATTTCTCCGTTCATAAGCCCTAGGCACATGCTGCTGCTCAGCATGCCTTTCCTGATCCTGATGTGGATCATTCTCCTCTTGGACAACTTCTCTATCTGCATGATCTTGGAACAACTTAGTCATGATTGTAGTCATATCCTGTGCCACTTGAGCCATAATCTGAATTAACCCTTGAAGCACCTTGGATATCTCATCCAGCCTTGCCACAACTGGGTCACTAGAACCTTCACCAGGCTCTCTAGCCCCTCTCGAAGCTCCTGACCTAGTGTCAACCATCGCAACCTACCACCAAAGCCAGATAACATTCCCTAGATGTTGGTCAATACTAACTTTCCTAGCACATTGGCTTTCCAAAACTAGATCTCAGCATTAGCCTCCAATATCTATGAAATGAACTCTAACCTCTGATACCAAAAACTGACATGGCCGTCCTTGGCCCCTGCCAGGAGAACTATGAGAGCTAGTCTCACGGTGGATTGTAATTGGCTAGTTCAATATGTGTGCAAATTAAAACTCCATGATGCTAGTTGATTAACCTAGAATATGCAGGATGCATGCTTTCATGCTTTGATTGGGATTAACAAAAACCATAAAACATTAACTTGGCCAAGAGATTTCCATAGAAAATAAGTTCAAATAGCCAAAGCATACAAACTCAACATTTATGTAAGTTCACTACACATAACAACTGTGTGGGAGGATACATACATAAAGTAGACTAATGCCCTCACCTAAGAGCAACTTAGAGTCCAGGACTCCTCAAAACATACACAATAGAGACAAGTAAGAGCACTATATATACAAGCCTCAACTGAGATCTTCTTGAACTAACTCCTACCTTGGATGCAAGTCCCAGTGGCGAGTCACAAAAATCCTAGTCCAAGTGCTACTAGGCCCAAGGACTCCATATATGATAACATATGTAACCTGCTGTGAGCTCATACAACCTGAGGGTTGATATATGCACATATAACTAGGTCCCTTGAGACCTCTCCTCATCCTAGTCCTTGAACTACAAGGCATAGCCTTGTCCTCTAGCAAGTAGAGTTTGCCAGCCTAACTAGTGATAAATCACCAGTTGAACGTTTATCTTTTTATGTTGTATAAAGGAATTATGGTGGGACTATTGTAACTAGGCCATAAAGACCTTTGTAGACTAGGTGCACTAGGGTTTCACCTTGCAACCTCGTGGCTAACGGCACGTCTTGGTCGCCAAGGGTTCTAAACCTTCCACCCTAGCTAGTGGTACTTAGTTATGATCCTTAGCAAACTAGTTTTCTTGCCTATGGTAGAAGTAACCATAAAACTTTACAAAACTCAAGAAAACTCCTAGGTCTTGAAGGACATTTGAAAGTCTCGGAGTAACCCCGGAATGCTTAGACCCCTAGGTACCCTAAGAACCCCCTTAGGTCTTGCTTTGACCTTTCTAGCAAAACTTGAAAAATTTAGCCAACATACCTGTGACGATGTGTCGCTGCAGTCACCACAGTTGGTAACGTTCTGCCAACACTTCCCTGTATTGGCGACGCATCGTTGACAATGGCAAGAAACTGGCAATGCGCCGCCTATCTGTGAATCTGCAGAATTTTCATAGATTTTGCTGTTATGAACTTTGGACACTTACCAAACTTATTAAACATCCTTGGTTAGCCTCCAAACTTCTCATACTTGTACAACATGTTGCATAGATCACAACCAACTATCACAAGCTAATCTATGTTGCCTTACAACATCATTATAATCATCACAAACCTCATTGTCCACCATGATTCAACCTTGTCTTCTAACTAATGCCATTGCTAGAATTACTTGAATTCCCCAAGCAACCTCATTCCAATAGCATTAATTGAACTCAAAAATACATCTCCATTTCTTCAACTCCAAGTAACAAGCAAGAATCAAGCACTCTTTCAATCCACTAAGTTCAACAAAGCACCACCTAAGTTCCAAACAAAATATAGGCACAAACATCAAATTCTTGCTTTCGAACCAAAACCCAAGCCACTAACCAACTAATAAACATGAATTCAACCAAGAACACATAGGTTACCTCGTACTAAAAATAGGGGATGGGAGAAAACATGCTACCAAGCTCCAAAACCTTGGTTTTATGCTTGAAATGAGCTCCCAATGGCATGTATACTTGTGATGGCTTCTCTTTTGACCAAGAAACTTTGATTTCAAGCTCAATTGGATGGAGAAATGAGGGTGGAGAGAATGAACTAGGGTTTATGGGAGCCACCCTTCACTTTACCCTCTTATAGACCTTGCTTAACACCAAAGCCACCAAAGTATTAGGCTTGATACAATTAAGTCCCCATCTTTTGGTAACCTTAGCTATTCTTGATTAATCCTTGTTTATTTCTTCAAGTTTGGGTTAAAGTTAAAAGTTAAGTCATAAAAAATCATTTTAACAACTCAAGATCCAGCCTGGCTATTGAGGATACAAAGTTACCATTTTACCCCTAACCCTCATTTAGCGCCTTAACCTTCTTGGAACTTAGTGAATATTGCTAAACTCTCCTATTCTTGCTATGTAAACTTGAATTAAGGTTTCAAACTTGATTTAGAACACTTTACCTTCTTCAAGCGTGCTTCCCACTAGGAGAGCCATAACACCAGTAGTATTCACGGAAGCTATGAATCAAATTTTTAGACCATTTCTAGACTAGTTTGTTGAAGTTTTCATCGATGACATTTTGGTGTATTCATAGTCTTCTTTGGAACATGAGAAGCATGTTAGAACAGTTTTGGAAGTGCTGAAGGAGAATCAGTACTATGCAAAGTTGTCTAAGTATGAGTTTTAGTCTGAAAGATTTCAGTTTTTGGGGTACATCGTTAACGCTCTGGGTCTGTCAGTTGATCATGAAAAGGTTCAGGCGCTAGTTGAGTAGAACAGGACAAGTACAGTTATAGAAGTGAGGAGTTTCTTGGGCTTGGCAAGCTACTACAGGTGATTTATAGAGAAATTCTCTATGGTAGCTACGCCATTAACATTGTTGACCAAGAAAACTCAGAAGTTTGAATGGACACTGAAGTTTGAGGAAGCTTACATGGAGTTGAAGAAAATATTGACTAGTGCACTGATACTCATTTTACTAAATCCAAAACATGGCTTTTACATGTACACTAATGCATCAGGTTCTAGTCTATGGTGTGTATTGATGCAGAAGAGCCAAGTGATCGCCTATGGTTCAAGATAGTTAAGGCCTAATGAGTTGAACTACCCTGTTCACGATCTTGAGCTAGCAACGGTAATCATTACACTTAAGCTGTGGAGGCATTACTTGATGGGGAGGTCATTCAAGATCTTCACTGATCATAAAAGTTTGAAGTATCTGTTCACATAGAAAGATTTGAACATGAGGCAACATTGATGGGTTGAATACATAAAAGATTATGATTGTTCAATTGACTACTGTGCTGGCAAAGGGAATGTGGTAGCAGATGCGTTGAGCCGGAAGTACACAAAAGTGATCCTATCTAAGGATTAGGCTACAAATTCCTCTGAAGGAGCTTTGGGGGATTGTTTCTCAATTTTGCATGAATTCTGGTAAAAAAAAGAGAAATCCCTAGTCTACATTCTGGAAATACAATCAGCTTGCTTAGTTAGAGTTAAGGATGCTCAAATGAAAGATCCATTATTGAAGAAAATTTTAGAAGAAGCGAAGTTTGGTACTGTGAAGAAAGAATTCCAATACAAGGATGGAATATTGCACTACAAAGATCATCTCTATGTACCAAATGTGGAAGGACTTAGGCAACAAGTCCTACGGGAATCACATAGTAGTACTTTGCACATTCACCCTGGCGTTAGTAAGATGTATCACGATCTGAAAATGCATTTCTAGTGGCCAGGACTTAAAAAGGATGTCACAAGACATGTGGCAAAGTGTTTGACATGCCAAATGGTTAAAGCTGAACATCAAAAACTAGCAGGCACCCTTCAAAGTTTACCTCTTCCAGAGCAGACATAGGGGTCCATTACTATGGATTTCCTAGTAGGATTGCGAAATACTTGAAGCCAGCATGATGCTATATGGGTAATGGTTGATCAGTTGATGAAGTCAGCACACTTTATACCTATCAAGATCACTTATACATTGGAAAGATTGGCTCAGTTGTAACTTAAGGAGACTGTAAGACTCCATGGTATACCGGATCAGATTATATCTGATAGAGATCCTCGGTTTGTATCACGATTTTGGAATGCTTTCTAGGAGGCATTAGAAAGCAAGGTTAGTCTTAGTACCACTTTCCATCCTAAAAAAAATGGGCAGTCTGATAGAGTAATCCAAACTTTCAAGGATATGTGACGTATGTGTGCTATTGATTTAAGAGGTGATTGGGATCAACATCTACCACTCATCAAGTTTGCTTATGATAATAGTCATCAAACTGTTATAGGTATGGAACCATACAAGGCTTTGTATGGAAGACGTTGTATGAAGCCCCATTGTTGGGAAGACCCTACAGACAAGGTAGTTATTGGTCCTAAAATCATAGCTGATACCATAGCTAAGATCAAGTTTATCCAAAAATGGATTAAGGCAGCCAAAGACCAGCAGACCAAGTATGGAAATTTGAGAAGAAGAGATTTGAATTTTGAAGTTAGGGACAAAGGACTTCTTAAAGTGTCGCCCATGAAATGAGTTACCCGTTTTGGATAGAGGGGTAAGTTAGCCCTTATGTACATTGGACCATATGAAGTATTGGAATGAATAGAGAAAGTTGCTTATTGGTTGGTGTTACCACTTAACCTATCCCAAGTGCATAACGTGTATCACGTTAGTCTACTCAAGAATTGCACAGTGGATCCGGGGCAGGTAATTACTCCTTCAATGGTACTTATCTGGGAAGACTTGACCTATGAAGAGAAACCCGTTCAAATAGTTGATTGGCAAGTCAAGAAACTTTGAACTAAGTGGATTCCAATGGTTAAGATCCTTTGGTCTAACCATAGTGAAGAGGAATCTACCTAGCAAATGGAGCATGATATGTTGAAAACATATCCTAGTGTTTTTCTAGAGTTGCGGTGGAATTTTTTGGACCAAATTCCATAAGGAGGGGAGAATGTTATGGCTCTCCTAGTGGGAAGCATGCCCAAGGAAGGTAAATTTCTCTAAATTAAGTTTGGAATCTTGATTCAAGTTTACATAGCAAGAATTGGAAAGTTTAGCAAAGTTCACTAAGTTCCGAGAAGGTTAAGGCACTAAATGAGGTTCGGGGCAAAATGGTAATTTTCCATCTTGACAAGTTGGGTTAGGTCCTAAGTAGTTAAAATGAGTTTTTATAATCTAACTTTTAACTTTAACGCAAACTTATTTGAATTAAAAAAAAATTGACCGAGAATGACTAAGGTTACCAAAAGATGGGGGCTTAAGTGTTTCATGTCTAATACTTGGCTAGCTTGGGTTTTAAACTTAGTTTAAAAGATGGTAAAGTGGGGGATGGCTGCCATAACCAGAGTTCATCCTTCACACCATTATTTCTTCATCCATTGAAGGTCAAAACCAAGAGTTTTAAGTGAAAAGTGGAGCCACCACAAGTATATAGGCCATTATAAGCTTGTTCCAAGCATAAAATCATGGTTTTGGAGCTTGGAAGCACGTTTTCTTTTATCCCCTATTTTTTATACGAGTTAATCAATGTATTCTTGATTGATTTCATTTTTATTAGTTAATAGGGAGCTTGGGTTTTGGTTAAAAGTTAGTAACTTGATGTTTTGGGCCCATATTTGCTTGGAACTTAAGTTGGAGTTTGTGGAACTTGGTTGATGCAAAAGAGTTGCGTAATTCTTGCTTGTTACTTGGAGTTGAGGTAAGGGAGTTGTGTTTTTTAGTTCAATTAATGCTATTGGAATGGGTTTGCTTGATGAATTCAAGTAGTTCTAGCAATAGTATTAGTTAGTAAGCAAGGTTGAATTATTGTGGACTATGAGGTTTGTGATGATTGGAATGAAGTTATAATGCATCATAGATTGGCTTGTGATAGTTGGTTGTGATCTATGCAACATGTTTTACATGTATGTGAAGTTTGGAGGCTATCCATGAATGTTTGATATGTTTGGAAGTGTCCAAAGTTCATAGCGGCGAAATTGGGAATTTTCTGGGCTATCGCAAGTATTGGTGATGAGTCGCCAATCATCGCTAGTACCCGCGATGAAAAATTGACAGTTCATTACCAACTTTGGAGACACATTGCCAAAGGCATGTTTGTTGAATTTTCCAAGTTTAGCTAGGAAGGTCAAGGGGAGACTAAGGGGGTGGGTTCATAGGGTACCTTGGGGTCTAAGCATTCCGGGGGTACTCTGTGACTTTCAAATGTCCTTGAAGACCTAGGAGTTTTCTTGAGATTTGTAAAGTTTTACGGTTACTTGTACAATAAGAAAGAAAACTAGTTTACAAAGGATCACAACTAGGTATCACTAGCTTGGGTGAAAGGTTTAAAACCCTTGGTAGCCTAAAAGAAAGCAAGATGGTAGCTATTTTGGCTGGGAAAATGATGTTTTCGACCACCTTGAACCTTTTCAAAGGTCATTGTAGCTTTTAGACAAAAAGTTGGGCACTTGGATCCTTAATTGGCATTATGCCACAAATGATCAACTTTGCCTTCTTAAGCACTTTGGTCCCCAACAATATCCATTATTCCATCCATGTCCTTTACCTCTAAGAGCTTAAATGCGGTAAGGTAATTTAATGTGTCAATCTCCTAGGAGCTATGTATGTTCTATAGGCTATTAGAACAATGCTCAGTATATTACCCAAGTGGCCCTGTTGGTCTTTATGTAAATATATGTATATTTGTCAAACCATAGCACACATATTTACATTTATGCACACTATTACAACTAAGAAGGAAAACAATAGCACAATTCTTAGTTTTGGCTTCCACAAATTAGGCAGTCTTGTTAAGTTCTAGTGACCAACCACTGCACCTATAACTTCGACTAATAAACTGTATCATTCTAGCCATGTAACCCCTTATTTTCTTTGTTCCATTATCAAGTAAAGACTTAGAGCAAACCCATAAATTTTGTTTTACAGCAAAAGCCCATCTATGGACCAAGTTATGAATTTTTGAAATTGGTTGAACTTGTGTTCGTATTCCAGAACACTGAGGTTGTCTTGTTGTAGGGCATCAAACTCAACTTGCTTTAGGTCTTTGATGGCATCACTTATATACTGATCTTAGAACAACCTTGTAGACTCAGGCAATGTCATCTCCAACTCGTGATCTATTCTTTTACCTCTCTGGGCAGCATGCCTATCTTTAACAATTCTCCACCACATTTCTGCACTACCTACAAGATTGTACGTAGCCAGAGATACTTTCTTGGTGGAGCTTAAATGCATCCTCTCGAACATCTTCTCAATGAATCCTAGCCATTCTTTAGCTTTCTTTGGTCCAGCTCTGCCATCAAATTGTGGAGGTCTTAGGCCTTGAAACCTCTCCAACAATCTACCATCATCAGAGCTCTCAAGATCTTCAGCTCTATGCCTAAGGACCAACCACAATGCACTTTAGAAACTTTAAAAGATAGCCGATGTGTAAGGTAGAAAGTGCCAACACTAAAATTAGCGAATGTGCTCTAAAAATCATGAAACTCTCCAGTTTAATACTAGACATATTGACGTTCATGTACCTAAAATTTCACAGTAGACCTCAAATTAGAACTAATAGTTTGAACATTCTTTTTCAGGTGTTCCTGAAAATGGATAGAAAGTGGAGTAAGCTCTTCGTAAAGAACTTAGTAAGGGCTTTCAATGTAAAGTCTTCCATAGCAACGTACCACCTGAAATCCAAGGACATGAAAACACAAAAAAACAACAAAAAAACATAAATATGGCAATCATATGCATCAATAAACATAGCAACACAACAAATGAAACGCGTCAGCAACAACAATGTTAGGGTTAGTCATAAACATTCAATAAAACAATAAGATATCAGTTTAGTAACACTATGGTAGCCCTCCTCAAGCTTTTGCTTGGTCTTACGAGTCTCTTAGGTCTTAGTTAGTACTAACTTGGGCTCTAGAAACCCTTCTTTCTTGCTGCCATCTTTAGCATGGTAACACTAAACCCGAAACCTTACCATGCTTCATTCCCCTTAACACATACTTGCTTCCTTGAGCTTTTTGCTCTCTTTCTTCCTGTTGCTTTCTTAAGGTATGGTGGCTATGGAGGATGGTGGAGAAGGTTAAGGAAGAAGCCTTGGCTGCTAGGGGACAAAATTTAGAGGAAATGGCAAGAAAATGAAGATTTTTCTTCATTTATACATCATTTTGACCTTGGTGGCATATATGCAAATTTTTTAAACTATGGCCAACACTTGGACAGATTATATCCAGCTATTTTGGCTAGGAAAATGATGTTTTTAACCACTTTGAATCTTGTCAAAGTTCATTATAGCTTTTAGACAAAAAGGTGGACACTTGGATCCTTAGTTGGCATTATGCCATAAATGATCAACTTTGCCTTCTTAAGCACTTTGATCCTTAACAATATCCATCATTCCATCCATGTCCTTTCTTCATAATTCCATCCACGTCCTTTCCATTTCCATCTTTCAAAATTTGTACAATTGAGTATCCAACTTTTGTAACCTTACAATTTAGACCATAGGTTACTTGAAAATTAGGCGATGTGCTAATGCTTTCTTAAGGAACAAGCTATCATTGTTTTTCCCACTTAAGGGGGTGTATATTGAATACTTTACACTTCACAAATCATGCACTATGTTGAAAATTAAAGCATATAAGTTTAGGCTCTTATGCTATAATTTTCCCATTTTGTGAAGGTGTAACAGCCTAGCCGCACTTTTAGCCACGAGGTTGCAAGGTGAAACCTTATTGCACCTAGTCTATGAGGTCTTTATGGGTTAGTCTGCAATAGTCACACCATAATGCCTCTGCACAACATAAACGGGAGAGGTTCAACTGTTGATTTATCACTAGTTAGGCTGGCAAGGTAGGCTTGCTAGAGGACAAAGCAATGCCTTGTAGTTCAAGGACCAGGATGAGGAGAGGTCTCAAAACACCTAGGTATATGCATAAATGAGAGCCTCAGGCTGTATCAGCTCACAACAGGTTACATATGCTATCATATTTGGAGTCCTTAATAATTTTCCTGCAGGTACAGTGAGGACCCTTGTTGAGAATTACTAAATTCTCAGTCCCTAGTTATGTTGTGCAAATTCTAAAGTTGTTAGGCCGGGTAACCATTAAGGGTTATTGCAGTAGTTGCTTTTGTTGCAGGTATTTCACTTGAGAATCTTTATGATTCTAGTCTACTTGGGTAGCTTGTTCGTTACGTAATAGTTCTAACTATAGTCTTCTTTTGGCTATAAAGCCAAGTAGCACGTGGACAAAGACTTTTGTGACTAGCCACTGGGACTTGCATCCAAGGTGGGAGTTAGCTCAAGAAGATCTCAGTTGAGACTTAAACATATAGTACTCTTAGTTTCCTCCATTGTTTATGTTTTGAGGAGTCCTAAACTCTATGGTTGCTCTTGGGTGATGGCATTAGTCAACTTTATGTAAGAATACTCCCACACAGTTGTTATGTGTAGTAAACTCACAGAAATGTTGATTTTGTATGCTTTGGCTATTTGAACTTTTTTTCTTTGGAAATGTTTTGGCCAAGTTAATGGTTTGTGGAATTTTGTTAATCTAAGTCAAAGCATAAAGAGCATGCACCTTGCATATTCTAGGTTAATCAACTAGTTTCACGAAATTTTAATTCGTGCACATATACAGCTAGCCAATTGCAACCAATGTGAGACTAGCTCTCACAGGCTTCCTGGGCAAGGGCCAATGACAGGAATGTCAGGGCCAATCATTAATACAAAATTATCATGAAACCAAGACCAAACAATTCGGTTCATGCACTCAAATAATCTAATTGCCTCTATGTGTGTGACCCAACAGGCTCCTATCACATTGGCAATGATCATAAATCACATTTATGATCATAAACAATGAGCGGTGTCTAACAAAACATCATTGCTACCCAACTAACAAGATTGTCAGTGATTCGATTAAACCTTTATGATCATTATCCGTATATGCCATTTTCCCTTTGTCCAAGATATTAAGACCAAGCACGAGACATGGAATGTGTCACTCTCATATAGCCCGATCTATGGTTTATTCATTACCAAGCAGACTAACCTAAACTAATGACATTAATACCATATATCAACTCATCCGAGCATGGCCATGCATTTTCTTAGCCTCACTCTATCAAGGGGAGTCTCACTCTATTAAAGGGCCCGAAGATATCAATCCCATTACATAGGAGGGACAAATCCCATCTTGATCATATGAAACCTTCTGCTTGATATGTGACATACCCAACGACCTCTTTCAAGTTCACTTAGTTACGAGCAACAAAGAGAAGTATCAAAGTATGTAACTCACATGTAGGGAAGCTTGATAACCTTAGGTCAAAGGACTACATATACATGATCACTATGAAAATCACTTACGATACTCATATAATGATCAATGTAGCATTGTCATGGTGCGTCGGTCCAGTACACAAGTTCTCCAACTTGTACCCATATGTAGACTACATATCTTATATTAGTCTCCACATATGCTAGTCTTTACGTATTATTGCAACCTGCTCCATGATAATACTAGACCAAGGACATTTAAGAATATCATTATTCTAGGGTTATAATTATTCTTATTACATTACATAGAAACAAAACAACAAACATAATCACTGGATTAATGCCTCAATATATCATGCCTCAATGTCCAAAATACAATCATCTCATGATTTGCTTTTCGGCACAACACTAACACCAGTGACAAACAACATTGCCAAATATGAGGCCTTGATTGCAGTTTGCCTAGAACAACAATATCAAAACCCTTCAAATGTGTACCGGTTACTAGCTACTAGTTTGGCATTTAAAAGGCATGTATGAGGCGAAAGAATCTAAAATCTAAAAGAACTTTGACCTCTTAAAAAGCTAATGGAGAGATTCAACTGAATATAGATAGAGAAAGTACATTAAAAGGAAAATACCGAGGCTGATGTATTGGCAAATTCACCTGAATTCGTGGTAACCTTGGAAAATTTAAGCATCAATAGTCTATGCATCATGCACATTGACAAAGGTTGGTGAGCCTTATTATGGAACTTCATGGCAAAAAGATATCTTCTTGGAGATCCCCGTAAGGTTGCAAGAGTGAAAAGAAGAGCTGGGGGATATTTCCTTATTGCTGATGAACTGTATAGGAAAGGATATTTGAATCCATTGTAGAAGTGTGTCAAGGAACATGACATTGAGAGTATTTTTTAAAAGGTTTATGAAGGACTATGTGAACCTCATATCAGCACTGATACTCTTACTGAAGTAATTCTCCTACGGGGGTAGCTATAGCCTACTCCTAAGTAGGACACCTAAAAAGTTTTTGACAAGTGCCAAAGACATGCCTTAATATAGAGAGTATCATCTGAAGCAGTAAATTCTAGCAGCTACCCTTGTCCATTTGCTATATGGGGAATTGACCTCTTTGGACTTCTCCCCATAGCCCAAGGACAAGTAAAGAACTGTAAAGTAGCCATCAACTACTCCACAAAGTGGATTAAGGCCAAAACACTAGCCAGCATATCAGCCAAAAAAATCCAAAAGTTCATCTAGAAGCGTATCGTTTGCAAGTTTGGATACCTGACGGTACTTGTGGCAAATAGTAGAACATAATTCATCAATAAAGGTTTCTAGAAATTTGCAAACATCATCATGATCAAGATACACTTTGCTCTTGTAGCTGATCCCCAAAGTAATGCACAAGTAGAATTTTCTAATCAAACCCTAAAAGATGGGATAAAGAATAGGTTAGGTTAAGCTAAGGAAAAATTACCCGAAGAACTATAAAGTGTATTTTGTAGTAACTGAATGACATTGAAGATGTTGCAAAAAAGACCTCTTTCTCCCCCACATATAAGGCAGAAGCACTCCTACCAATCAAATTAGTTCATCCTTTGATAAGAATGCTAATTTTTTTCAGGAAAAGAAGGATGTCGATTTGAGAGCTAAGCTTAACCAAATTGAAGAACATCATGAAATGGCTAAACTAAGAAGAAAGGCTTTGCAATAAAGGGATGCTTTGTCAAGAAACCATAAAGTTAAGCCCAAAAATATAAAGGCTTGAGATCTTATCCTTTAGAAGGCTGAACTTAAGGCCCGAACACTTACAGAAAGGGTACTTGGGGTTAATTGGGAAGGGCCCTATCTCATAATATGAAAGGAAAGCCTAAGAGCATTCAAACTCCAAGATGGTTCTAGAGTAAACCTAAAAAATGTTTGGAATGTTGAAAATTTTAAAAAAGTATCATGCCTAGAAATGAAGTGCCATGAAACTTGGTACCTTGGACAAATGATCGATGCAGAAAGGAATAAAGTACTGAAAGAATGAACATCTTCAACAAAAAAGAAATTAGAAAAGTTAGTGTACAGGATGATGAAAAATCTGGAACACTAGCCAAGGTGCCCTTAGTGTAAGTACTTCGGGCATATGTACTAAAATAGCCTAGGTACTATGGCCATTGTATAAAATATTGCATAAATAAATCAATGTCTTTTGGCCATTGTATAAACTATTGCATGAATAAATCAATGTCTTTTGTTCAAGAAATAGTAAAATTTTACAATCTTGAATTTTAACTTGTCTTAAAAATCAAGCCAAAAGAAGGGAAAAGGCCACCCCTTATCGGGTGCATTAATGAGGTCTTGAAAATGTGACATCAAAATGAAATCTAACACAAGAATTTAGACTAAGGTTATGAAGATGAAGCTCTGAAAAGATTTTAGGAGTTCCTAAATAATCATGCCAAATCCGAATATCTTGAAACATTACAAGCGACAGCATTAGCAAAACAATGAATCCAAAATTACCAAAATACTTGTACATATAGCTCATTCTAAAGACACTTTGTCCAAAAAAATAATTCATTTGAAAAATGTTAAGCAGAAAAACTTTATTTGCCTTGGGTGTACCATTGGGCCCTTGGTGTTGTAGCACATGGGGTGGCATTGCAACGCCAAGCCCGCAAGCTTGGCCCAAGCTTTATACCTTTACTACTGACTATAATAAACATTTCTATGACATTAAAACTAAACATTGGCTGATCAAACTCACCACACAAAGCCTTGAACCTAGCTACTCAACCATGAATAATTAATGCAATTCTCACAATTCACTTAACCTACTAGCAAGCAACCTAAAAAATGCACCAATGAAATGCGTAAAAGATCCTTTGCCTTCATTGTAGAGAACAAGAAAGCAATCAAGTACAACAAAGGCATAAAAGTTCCACTTGGGTGTCTTATAGTCCAACCAAATTTATCACATAAGGCAACAAATTAAGTTCAGCCAAGCTAGACCCAAGCTCAAGCTATCTCAAAAAACCCAGGACAACTGAAAAACAAAGAAGGCAAAATGTACCAAAACTCACCAAGCATAAAAATGTGATCTAACAGCTTCCACACTAAAACTATGCAAGAATAAGCCCTTCCTTGCTTGGGTAACTCAAAAGACTTTGATTTCTACCAAGAATTGATGAAATGGGTGACATTTCGCCATCGATCTCTTAAGGACAGGGATAGCTACGGGTTTGAGATGAAGAGGATGATGAATAATAGCTTTCATGCCACCCAAAATGGTCTAACAACCCACCTTCCTCCAAGCCTCTTCATTTTCGCCAAAAGAACCCCACCTCCAAATAGTGACACTAACTTAAACATTTTTGTCCTACACTTGAGTTTCTTGTTAATTAGGTCCAAAAGAACTACTTTAAAGCTTTAAAACTAAACCTACCACTATATGATGTACTATGACCGTTATGCCCCTAGTGACATTTAAATGCCAAAACAACCTATGAGCCATCTAACCCTTAAACAACTTGCTTGATTTTCATATTCAATCTGATTGAAAAATTAAACTAGGGATTTTAACTTATTAAATAAGACTTATCTAACCATTTTAGGTTCACTGCCTCGAGGGCCATGACACGTCAACTATTGAGAAGATACCTATAGTTGATGAAGAGGTATATGTAATGAATAATGGTCCAATAAAGGAACAAATTAAGGGAGTTCTTATAGTGAACTAATCCCATGATGTGTTCTTTATATATTTGCCTAGAATTCTACCCACAAGTGAAATCAAGTTTGAGTTTCAATAGCAACCTAGGATAAATCTCATAAGTATACCATCTTATAGGATGTTAGTACCTAAAATGGAAGAATTAAGAAAACAACTAGAAGAATTGTTACAGAAAAGGTACCTTAGACTAGGTGCTTCCCCTTAGAAGCTCTTATTTTATTTATTAAGAAGAAGGATGGAATGCTAAGGTTGCCCAAAGATTATAAAAAGTTAAATTATGTAAAAATTAAGAGCCAATTCATTTTAACTTTAGTCAACTTAATCTAGAATGAATTTTTTTTTACTTTTAAACCTTTTTTATCTAAATTCAATTTCATTTAAAATTTAATATAATGTAGGCACAATAATCCATTCAAAATAAAATCTTTATGATGTTGCTAAATTTTAATAAAATTTTCCTTTTTTATACCTAAAATAAGAAAAAAATCATAAAAAATTTATAATATCTTAAAAAGTTTAGAATCATTGGATCATAGCACCTATATAATATTGAATTTCAAGTGTGATGGCGTTGGGTAGGCCAACATTTATGTTCCCGCCGTGGCTCCACGACGGGGGTAATAGGGACCTCCTGAGGACTGTCGCACGTGGCCGTCCGGTGAGGGATAGCGGTGGCCGAGAAAGGTTTCCGGTGCTGGAAAGAGCCTAAAAAGGCGATGTCCCCAAGCAGTCCGGCCTGAAACATACAGAAAACAGGGGTTAGGAGGTCCCCGGAGTGGTTTTCCGGGGAGGAGCCTCCGATACCCAAGTTAGTGCCTCTAAATGACAAAGAGTAAGCACAAAATAGACTTGCCAGGAGTATTTCTCTGGTATGCACAGAAGGGAAAGAATCTTGCCGGAGGCATTTTTTCTGGCATGTCCAGAGGAAAGAGAGGAGGAAGCTAGAACCCTGGAGCCCCAAAAAGCCCCTGTCCAACCCCTCGTTACCGAGAGCCTTTCCTACTGTAAATAGGAGAAAATGAGCCCTTCTGATTGTGACACGTGTATGGACGGATGCCGTTCGTACCTTTGATCAGAATAGTGGCCAGCTGCCTGCAGGCTTTCTCGGGCAATGGTTTGTCGAGAAGCGTGTCTCAGCGTGTCAGAGCGCAGACTGCAGTGGCCTGTCAGAGTGCTTGAGGTCAACGTCTAGTGCGTACGGGCAAATATGTCAGAGACTCCTTCGAGTCACCCATCGCTCCTCCAAGGTCCCTTCGGCCGACGTTACCTATTAGGGGGACAAGCAAGGACCTCTCCCCGGGGTGATACCGTCTCTTCGGGGTGTTCTCATTCTTTCGAAGTCGGTTCATTCATCCTCTGATGGAGAGGCGATATGGTAGTTTTCCGAGGATGGTACGATGGGGCTTCCGAGGTCGTATATCTCAAGTGTTTGGCCCTCTTTTTCTCCGATGTCAGTGGGCCAGGGCGATAGCACTTCGGCTATCACTTGCCTTCCTTTGGAAAGCCGGAGTGTAACTTTGGCTTGTAGCCCTTTCGGGAGCACTTTCAGAGGATCCCGCTTATATCATTTGCAAGGAAGGTACTTCACCATTTTAAGGGCGTAGTTTGTTCGGCCGGATGTCGCATACCTGCCTTTCGGCGTGGTCGAGATTTCCAATCTTATCTTTCCTGTCTTAAATTAGTGGACTGTCATTCCTTGAAACTGGGCGTGTCAATCTGGGGATGCACCCAAATCTTCAGGATGTCAGAAAACGTGCTCTAGTTCTCGCGATGATCGACACGTGGCACGCGTCACTTGGGATGGCACTTGTTTTTGTGCGGGAAGAGTAATCACGGTGACGTTTCACTCCCACGCAGTAGTTATGACACCTTTTCAATTGCCCTTCCCTGCTCTATATAAGCCTCCCCTTGCCATTCTTCTCATTTGTTTTTTCTTTGCTCTTACCCTTGCTCTCATTTTCTCTCGCCTTTTCCATCTCTTTCAGTAACGGTCTGCGCGGCGGAGCGATTTCCGGCCATTATTTACGACGGCATCTCTTTCGGCAACGGTCTGCACGGCGGAGCGATTTCCGGCCATTATTTACGACGGCATCCAGGAATACTGACTTCGGCAAGGCTTTTCGTGAGTGCCTTCTTCGGGGATCGTTCGACTTTTGCCAACTTCTCATCCTCCCGAAGTCATATTTTTACGGTTGTTGCTGGCGTTTTCCTTTCTTCCCGGAAGCTCCTTTTTTGGCTAACCATTTTTGGACTCACATCTTCAACTTCAGTGCCCTTTTTGGACTCATACTGATGTTTTTCCCCTTTTTCAGAGATGGCTGACGATTCTGCCACCTACTACAAGAGTCTCTTCCTTGGTCAGGTAAAGAAGGGAGAACAAGCAAAGAAAAGTGGCTCCAAAAAACGCAAGTCTACTGGGAGCGGACCGTCTTCGGCCAAGAAGTCAAAGAAGAGAGCCCTTACTCCACCTTCGGAAGATGTGGTGGAGGTCGATGAAGTTATTGCTACTTCCACCAAGGTTGCTATCTCAACCGATGCGATAGCCACTTCCACCGACACTATTGCAACCTTCGCCATGGTTGATGTCACTCCGATATCCACCAGGGTTGCTGCCCCCTCCGAAGTAGCTGCGACATCTTCTCAGGCTGATACTGCTGCAGCCGAGGTGCCCGCCGGAGTAGTCACCCTTTTCACTCCGTCGAGTCCTACCTCGTCGGTGGAGCTTTTAGGCTCTTTGCCCGAGAGTCCTACTGTTAAAAAGCTAGAGAGACGTCGCAAGGACAAAGGCAAGTACATTCCGGCCTTTGTGGAGGATGCTATTGGGGTTGCGCCAGGTTTGCGTCGGATTCTTTTTTGACACCTCCTCCCTCATAGCTTGTGTTTTCAGGGAGCCCTTCCTGACTTGCGCCTTTCCCTTTTGCAGAGGACCGAGCGGCCCCAGTATGGATGGTTGATCATGCCCAAAGACGGGCTCTGTGGGACTCCCTTCTCCCGGAAGACAAGGTTTCGAGGGAGCCGTTTTGGTCTTTCACGGAGGACATGAACTTGTTCTCCAGGGATTGTCAAGAAATGGCTCCCCAGATGGCGCGGGGTGTTCTTACCGAGGCTTCTTCTAAGGCAGTTGCCGAGGAGTGTGCTTCTGGGGATATCCTCGCTGTTAGAGTTTCTGAGCGCGCCGCTCAGGTGATCCTTTTGGCCTCCTCTTTTTTGCCCAAGTGCTTTTCCTTCCCTTATGCTGCTTTTACTGAGGATTTTCTCCTTCTTCTTCGTAGCTTTTGGGGTACAGTGAGCAGCTCCGAGTTTGGGTGGTAGAGTAGTCTTCTACCCGAGCTCGGGCTGAAAGTGAACTAGAGAAGGCCAGGCTCTTCTATATTAACTCGGACATAGCTAATGTCAGGTTGAGGCGCATAGCCAGGGAGGAGGTGGTCCAGCTCCGGGATGAGTTCCTGATAGGCCAATCGGACCTCCTAAAGGACTTTTCCCGCAAAATGCGGGACCTTGGCGAAGAGGTTGTGCGTTTGACTTTGGCCAATGAGGTTATTTAGAAGAAGAAAGAAGAAGAAGCTGCCCTTCTGAAGAAAACTCTTACCGAAAAAGTGGCTCTTCAAGCCAGGGTCTATTTTCTAAGGAGGAGTGCGATGAAGAGAAGGAACGTAAAGGGATTGGTGAGGAGGATTGCCGATCTTAAGGAGGAGATCCTGGATCTCGAGAAAGAGGCTGCTGGTCTTCAGAATGAGGCAGACTTGCTAGACGTAGAAAGGGACAAAGCCGTCCAAATGTCAAAGGTGTCCTTTCTGGACGGCTTCTGTCTAGCTCGTCATCAATTTCTGCAACACTACCTGGACCTCGAGACCTCCTTTCTTGCAGCCCTGGATATTCCTGAGGGTCCTCAGTGGACTTGGTCGAGAGCTGATCACCTCAACCTGGCACTTGTTCCTCTACTTGTGCCGAAGGCGACAGCTAGAGACACGGGAGCCGGAACTTCTCGTGTTGCTGGGGATCCTTAGACGTCCTAGGGTTTTTCATTTTCGTGCTTCTCTTGTACTCCTCTTGTACCAAAGACCTTCTTTAATGGATTTTTCTTCATTTCTTCGCTTTGTCTGGCTTGAGCAATTTTTGTTTTCCAGTTGCTCTGGCTACTTTTGGCTAGGGGATTTTGGAAAGCCATTCCTTGCCCTTTCGGCTTGCTGATCTCGCTTTTTCGGCTATCAAAGACTTTTCAGGCGAACACTAGTCTATCCTCATTGGTTGCCTTTGATGGACGTCGTGCCAACCTTTTTTTTTTTTTTTTTTAGAAGGAAAACATAGCCTTCGAGCACGTGTGCTTCAGCTTTGTTCGGCGGGTAACCTGTACAGGAGAAAAGAGAAATTTCTCTAAGTATAGCTTGTTCATCTAAAAATTCTAAGTATAGAACGAAATTCTAAGTATAGAACTCTTCTAGGGTATTTCTCGATTTTCTCCCTTTGACGCTGCCAAGCTGATAATGCTCTCTTTCGGACCTCGCCCAGGATCAAGCGAGGTCCTTTTTCTTAGTGGCCGAAGTTGTCCCCTAAGGTAGTTCTCGGGGTTCTGTCTTGGCTTTTCGGAGAATGAGATCTCCTTTTGGCGTTTGGGGCAATTTTGCGCCCACGGCCACCTTTTACGGAGAAAACACTTCACGTAAGCTCGTTCATGCTTCGGGGAGTGGCTCAAGTTCGGTTCCCCAGTCCGAGGCTATTTCTTTCTTTGCCGAGCATTCCTCCCAAGCTCGTTCTCCCTTCAGTGTTTGGCTAATCGGTCGATTTCAGTCGTCAAACCGAGAAGCGAGGTCTTTTTTCCTAGTGGCCGAAGTTCTCCCCTGAGGTAGTTCTCGGGGTTCTGTCTTGGCCTTTCGGAGAATGAGATCTCCTTTTGGCGTTCGGTGCAATTTTGCGCCCACGGCCACCTTTTACGGAGAAAACACTTCTTCTGAGCTCGTTCATGCTTCGGGGAGTCGCTCGAATTCGGTTCCCCAGTCCGAGGCTATTTCTTTCTTTGCCGAGCACTCGCGCTTCACTTGGTAGCTGTATTGCTCCAAGTGGGCACTGGCCTTTGCAGGCGAGTAAGGAAGGTTTTTTCTCCCTGTGGTTTTTTGGGAAGTTTGTCTGATAATTCCCACAAGGAATTTTCTCGGCCATTCTGGACCTTTTCCCCTTTGCTTCTCCCGACTTTTCCGTAGTCCCTGGTGTACAATTCTATTCGGGGACTCCTCTTGCTTGTTGCTTCAGAACTAAGCTGGTGGACCGAAATGTCATTTCACTACGGAGCTAATGGCAAACTTTTTGGCCTCCTTCATTCTAAAGACTGAAGCCATTATGCTACCGGCAATAATATGCCATCTTGGTGCGTCATGTTCCTTTAAGTAGGCTTTTGTATACCTTTTGCCTGCTTGATCAGTAGGGGTTCTGTCTTGTCTCACGAAACGAAGTAATTTACTACTTTCTCATAGCATTATACTTCAGGCGTTGTTGGCAGCGAACCGTATGTGCCCTTTTTTGTAGAGGGCAGAGGGCAGTCTCTCGGGGTTACCCATTCCGACGGGAGTCTTTCGGGTATTTTATTCCGAAGGCAGTCTTTCGGGTGCTGGTGCGTTTTTGACCATTCTCGCCCTTTTTGGACGCATTTGTTCACACCTCTTTTTGCGCGCTGCTCTGCACCTCTTTCTGCCGATGCCTTTTTATAACAGGCCTGGGCTTCCCTACCGATGTTATTCCTCTTCAATGAAGGAAGACTGTCCGGAACATTTTTTGCATTCTTCACCACTTCGCGAGGGTTTTCCAGGACTCTTGGGAGATGTGCTTTGTGGGGCATTTTTTTGCATTCTTCACCACTTCGCGATGATTTTTCGGGACTCTTGGGAGATGTCTCTTTGTGGGGCATTTTTTTGCATTCTTCACCACTTCGCAAGGATTTTCCGAGACTCTTGGGAAATGTCTCTTTGTGGGGTTTCCTCCTTCCCTTGTCCTAGGTTTTTATTCCTACCAATGCTGAGCTTGGGTGGTTGAACACTTTATTAACCGTATATGTTAACTCAAGTGCCTTCCCTATCCTCGAATTTTGCACCTGGGAGTTCTTCGGCTGGGAGTTCCTTCTTTTGGATTTCACCTATATTCGATCCTCGTTGGATTTCCCTTTTTCTGTTTCTGGAATTTCGGCAATAGTCTGCTAGCGCCTAGGGTTATATTGCCCCTCTGGGCTTGTGCGCGATGTAATATCTTTGGGGCTCGGTGCACTTGCCCGATTACCCTATTCCCTCTGACGTCGCGCGGGGGCGGCTCATTTTTGCACGATGGTAGTGTGTCCGTTGGAGTAGGATCATAGCCTTTTGCCAGTTTAATATCAAAGCGTAGGCATCTTTTCAGGGTAGTGGATTCGGTGTTGTTGCCGGAGGAACAGCAACCTTTCTTTGGCCCTAACTCTTTTAACGGGGAGGTCTGGGTAGCACTGACTCTATGTTTCCCGTCCATCATGTTCCGAAGAGAAGCACGTCCTTCGGGTACTCATCCCACTACTCTTTGTTTTCCCCCTGAACTTTTGGGTCACCACCACTTTTCTCGTCGAAAGGGTTGAGAGAGGAGACTTCGGCTCGAATTTGCACACGACCATCTTCGGCCTACCCGCTGCACTACTTCGACCACGGCGATGCGTGGGAAACTTTGCACGAAAGCCACGGCAATATTCGGAGGAGGATCATCCTCGGGATGGGAAGTCCCTGCTCTTAATTGTTCGGCCGCCAGGCGAGTCTCCGCGCGGACGGGGGCCTTAGGGAGCCTTTGTCCTTAGAACGCCGAGTTTTCGACCACGGCTTCCTGGAAAGTTCCCACAGACGGCGCCAAATGATGGCGTTGGGTAGGCCATCATTTATGTTCCCGCCGTGGCTCCACGACGGGGGTAACAGGGACCTCCTGAGGACTGTCGCGTGTGGCCCTCCGGTGAGGGATAGCGGTGGCCGAGAAAGGTTTCCGGTGCTGGAGAGAGCCTGAAAAGGGGATGTCCCCAAGCAGTCTGGCCTGAAACATACAGAAAACAGGGGTTAGGAGGTCCCCGGATTGGTTTTCTGGGGAGGAGCCTCCGACGCCCAAGTCAGTGCCTCTAAATGACAAAGAGTAAGCACAAAATAGACTTGCCGGGAGTATTTCTCTGGTATGCACAGAAGGGAAAGAATCTCGCCGGAGGTATTTTTCTGGCATGTCCAGAGGAAAGAGAGGAAGAAGCTAGAACCCTGGAGCCCCAAAAAGCCCCTGTCTAGCCCCCCGTTACCGAGAGCCTTTCCTACTGTAAATAGGAGAAAATGAGCCCCTCTGATTGTGACACGTGTATGGACGGATGCCATCCGTACCTCTGACCAGAAGAGTGACCAGCCGACTGCAGGCTTTCTCGGGCAGTGGTTTGTCGAGAAGCGTGTCTCAACGTGTCAGAGCGCAGACTGCAGTGGCCTGTCAAAGTGCTTGAGGTCAACGTCTAGTGCGTACAGGCGAATATGTCAGGGACTCCTTCGAGTCACCCATCGCTCCTCCGAGGTCCCTTCGGCCGACGTTACCTTTTAGGGGGACGAGCAAGGACCTCTCCCCGGGGTGATACCGTCTCTTCGGGGTGTTCTCATTCTTCCGAAGTCGGTTCATTCGTCCTTTGATGGAGAGGCGATATGGTAGTTTTCCGAGGTTGGTACGATGGGGCTTCCGAGGTCGTATATCTCAGGTGTTTGGCCCCCTTTTTCTCCGAAGTCAGTGGGCCAAGGCGATAGCACTTCGGCTATCAAAGTGAAATTGCTTGTGAAAAAAAATGTGTTAAAATAGAAATAAGCCATTTTGAGTTAAGTTAATTTAAGTGAAAATGAATTGGCTCTAAGAATAAGTACCATCTTTCTAGAATTAAGGATTTTGATCAACTGAAAGGGGCCAAGCTGTTTTCAAAGATTGACTTAATGGTAGGTTACTTTCAGTTGAAGGTTCAACAAGCTAACACACCTAAAACTACTTTTAGGACAATGTATGGTCATTTTGAGTATATGGTGATGTTATTTGGGCTCACTAATGCACCAGCAGCATTCATGGACTTGATGAATAAAATCTTTAAACCTTGTCTTGATAGATTTGTGGCTGTAATTATTTATGACATATTAGTGTACTCAAAGTAAGAAGAGGAACATAAAGAGCACCTTAAAAGAAGTGCTACAGGCTTTGAGAAAGCATAAGTTGTATGCTTCTCTAAATGCCAATTCTAGTTAGCTGAGGTAGCTTTCTTAATCAACATGATTAATGCTCAAGTTCTGTCCATGGATGCAAACAAAGATTTAGGAAGTATCTAAATGGGAAATGCCTAAGACAAAGAAAAAAGTGAGAAGCTTCTTAGGTTTAGTTGGGTATTACAAGAGGTGTATGGAAATTTTCTATTTTAGAATCTTCCTCAACCTAACTGACCAAAAAGAATCACCAATTTAAATTGATAGAAAGCTATGAGCATAGTTTTTAGGAACTTAAAAGGAGGCTACTTATTCTTGCCTTGCCTGACCCTAATAAGCCTTATATCATCTACATAGATGTGTTTGGCCACGGCATGGGATGTGTTTAAATGCAAAACAAGAAAGTTATGGCACATGGCTCTAGCCATTTAAAATTCCATGAACAAAGGTACCTCAGAGGCCATACATGATGTGGAGGTCCTTGAGGATGTACATAGTGTAGAATTTTGGGAGCCAAACAAGTATAGTGGAATATAACCGAAACCCTCCAAGATCCAAGTGAAATGTGGTAAATCGGGTGTTTGAAAATTTTCGTGCCTAATTTCGGTTGAGATCTTTCATCCAACTATTGAGTTGAATCAAAAAACCTGAACAGTTGACGTGTTCAAACTCTCTATGGTATCCACATGAGCATCTCGGGATCACCATGCCTCCACCATGTCCTGGCAGATGCGTTTCTCTTGTGCTGATAATGCTAGCTTGCGTCCTCTAAAGAATAGCAAGAGAAGAGTGCTGCTACATCTTTTTTTTTTTAGGCTAGGAGAAAGCTGGGAATTTCTTACTATATGTTGTATTTATAGTGAGACTTAACTTCTAGGCCTAGTGGGTTTCAAAGCCCTAATCCAATTAGGATTTAATTTCGGGCTTAATAATGGCTCAACTTTTGTGCCAATTATTAACATGAAATTATCATGAAACCATAACTCAAATAAATTAGCCCATGCACTCAAATAATCCAAATAGGCTTTATGTGTGCAATCCAATATGACATGGCCATCCTCGGCCCCTGCCCAGGAAGCTTGTAAGAGCTGATCTTACGGTGGTTGCAATTGGCTAGTTGTATATGTAGGCCGATTAAAATCCTGTGATACTAGTTGATTAACCTAGAATATGCAAAATGCATGCTCTTCATGATTTGACTTGAATTAACAAAATTTTATATCACATTGACTTGGCCAAAACATTTTCAAATAAAGTAAGTTCAAATAGCCAAAGCATACAATATTAACATTTATGTGAGTTTACTACACAAAAACAACTGTATGGGAGCATTCATATATAAACTAGACTAATGCCCTCACCCAAGAGCAACCCTAGAGTCTAGGACTCCTCAAAACATAGACAATGGAGGCAGCTAAGAGTACTATATATACAAGCCTCAACTGAGATCTTCTTGAACTAACTCCCACCTTGGATGCAAGTCATAGTGGTGAGTCACAAAAGTCTTTTTTGATGTGGTGCTAGGCTCTGCAGCCAAAGGAAGACTGTAGTTAGTACTATTACTTAACCAACAAGTTACCCAAAAAGAATAGAATTATAAGGATTCTCAAATGAAATACCTACAACAAAAGCCACTATTGCGATAACCCTCAGCGGTTACCTAGTCCAACAACTTCAGAATTTGTACAACCTAACTAGGGAGTGAGAATTTAAACATTCTTAGTAAGGGTCTTCACTGTACCCGGCAAGGAAATTACTAAGGACTCCACATATGATAACATATGTAACCTGCTGTAAGCTCATACAGCTTGAGGGTCCAGCATATACATACACCTAGGTCCCTTGAGACCTCTCCTCATCCTAGTCCTTGAACTACAAGGCATTGTCTTATCCTCTAGCAAGCTTAGCTTGCCAGCCTACCTAGTGATAAATCACTAGTTGAACCTCTCCCGTTTATGTTGTACAGGGGCATTATAGTGGGACTATAGGCCATAAATACCTTGTAGACTAGGTGTACTAAGGTTTCACCTTGCAAGCTCGTGGCTAATGGCACGGCTAGGTCGCCAAGGGTTCTAAACCTCTCACCCAAGCTAATGATACCTAGTTGTGATCCTTTGTAAACTAGTTTTCTTGCTTATAGTATAAGTAACCATAAAAATTTATAAAACTCAAGAAAACGCCTAGGTCTTGAAGGACTTTTGAAAGTCTTAAAATACCCCCAGAACGCTTATACCCCAAGCTACCCTAAGAACCCTCTTAGGTCCCCCCTTGAGTTTCCTAGCAAAACTTGGAAAATTCAGCCAACATGCTTGTGGTGACACGTCACCATAGTTGGTAAAGTTCTACCAACTTTCCAGCATTGGCAACGGATCAGGGGCAATGGTACAAAATTGGTGACGCGTCACCAATCTGCGAAACTGTAGAATTTTCCCAAATTTTGATGCTATGAACTTTGGACACGTACTAAACATATCAAACATGCTTGGTTAGCCTCCAAACTTCACATAGATGTAAAACATGTTCCATAGATCACAACCAACTATCACAAGCCAATCTATGATGCCTTACAACATCATCCCAATCATCACAAACCTCATGGTCCACCATAATTCAACCTTGCCCACTAACTAATGCTATTTCTAGAACTACTCAAATTCTTCAAGTAAACTCATTCCAATAGCATTACTTGAACTAAAAAACACAACCCCCTTACCTTATCTCCAAGTAACAAGCAAGGATCAAGCACTCTTTCTGTAAGGGCCTGGGCGCTTACCAACCCCTTTGGGGCGAACCCACAAGCACCGCTTACAACTGACCTGGGCGCTTAGCAAGCCACTTAGTGGCCCAACCCACCAGCGTCAGACGGACCGAAGCCCGTAAAGCATATTGTCCTCTTTGGTATCAACGAGTCGACGAATTGAACTCGCAACCTCAAGGATTTACTCTCCCCAGGGGTCTTGCTAAGCGCCCAGGTCAGTTGTAAGCGGTGCTGGTGGGTTCGCCCCAAAGAGGTTGGTAAGCGCCCAGGCCCTTACACTTTCAATCCACTAAGCTCACCAAAGCACCACCTAAGTTCCAAGCAAAACATAGGCACCAAACATCAAATTATTGCCTTCAATCCAAAATCCAAGCTCCTAACTAACCAACAAACATGAAATCAATCAAGAACACATTGGTTACCTCGTACTAAAAACAAGGGATGGGAGAAAACAAGCTTCCAAGCTCTAAAACCGTGGTTCGATGCTTGAAATGAGCTCCCAATGGCCTATATACTTGTGATGGCTTCCTTTTTCACCAAGAAACTTTGATTTCAAGCTTAATTGGATGGAAAAATATGGGTGGGGAGGATGAACTCGGGTTTATGGCAGCCAACCCTCCACTTTACCCTCTTATAACCCTATTTTAAATCTAAGCCAACAAAGTATTAGACATGATGCACTTAAGTCCCCATATTTTGGTAACCTTAGCTATTCTTGATTAATCCTTGTTTATTTCATCAAGTTTGGGTTAAAGTTAAAAGTTAGGTTACAAAACTTTATTTTAACCATACGGGACCTAGCCCAACTATTCAGGATGCAAAATTACCATTTTACCCTTGAACCTCATTTACCACCTTAACCTTCTTGGAACTTAGTGAACTTTGCTAAGATTTCCTATTCTTGCTATGTAAACTTGAATTAAGGTTCCAAACTTAATTTAGAGTACTTTACCTTCTTCAGGCATGCTTCCCACTAGGAGAGCCATAACACAATAGGCTTTTACCACGTTGGTAATGATCATAAATCACATTTATGATCTTAAGCAATGAGTGATGTCTTGCAACACATCATTCATACCCAAGTGACAAGGTTGTCTCTGATTCGACTAAACCTTTATGATCATTACCCATATATGCCATTGTCCCTTTGTCCAAGATATCAAGACTAAGCACGAGACATGGAATGTGTCACTCTCGTATAGCCCAATCTTTGGTTTCTTGATTACCGAGTGGACCAACTTAAACTAATGACATGATATCGTATATCAAGTCATCCGAGCATGGCGACGCATTTTCTAAGTCTTACTCTATCAAGGGACCTAAAGGTATCCCTCTAGTTATATAGGAGAGACAAATTCCATCTTGATCATACAAAACCCTCCGCATGATATATAACATACCCAATGACGTCTTTCAACTTCACTCAGTTACAAGCCACAAAGGGAAGTATTAAAGTATGTGACTTACATGTAGGAAACCTTGATGACCTTAGGTCAAAGGACTACATATACCATGATCACCATAAGAATCACTCATGACACTCATATAACGATCCCTGTAGCATTCTTATGGTGGGTCGGTCCAATACACAGGTTCTCCAACTTGTACCCATATATAAACTACATATCTCATATTTGTCTCCACATATGCTAGTCGTTATGTATTCTAGGGTTATAATTATGTTTATTACATTATGCAGAAACAAAACAACAAACATAATTACTGGATTAATGCCTTAATAAAATATCATGACTCAATGTGCAAAAATACAATCATCTCATGATTGGCTCTTGGGCACAACACGAACACATATATCATGAGTGTTTGAAGTATTTTTTTACCCTAAAAGAGCTTAATATGAGACAAATGAGATGGTTGGAGTATATAAAGGGCTTTGACTACTAGGAAGGGCAATATGGTGGCTAATGCACCCAGCAAAAAGTATTTAGAGGTGGTTAAGTCTAAATGATCTGTGAGACAAATGGATAACGTAGCTTCTTGGGGTTATACAAAAGTGGAAGACATGGGAAGAACAATTAATGACCCTAACAACACAGTCTGGTTGGTTGGAGGAAATTAAGCAAGCTCAAGCCAACGATGACCAATTAAAAAGGTTAACTAGGGAAGATAAAAGTAAATTATTATAGCATTATAAGCATCTGTCAACACACAATTTTACCCAGGTGATAATTTAGTTTTAGGCACAAGTTAAGAAAAAAAGGAGAATTTTTAATTTTTTTGTTAGATAAAAATTAAATTAAATTTTTGATAAATTTTCATTATTTATTTATTTTTTGGGGATAATATAAAATTTTGAAATTATTTTATCATTTTTATATTTTTTCCTTTTTATTTTCTTTATTTTCTTTCTATTTAACCATGGCTAGTTGAAGCATCATCTTTTCCTTTAGTTGGCTGAAACATGTACTTCTCAAGAAGATTCTAAAATACTTGATCATGTAGTGAAACAAGCTATTTTTTAATTTTCCTTAAACTTTTTAATTTTTTGTCAATTAAGGACCTAAGTTTATAAATGCAACAAAATACTCCAAAACAAAGCTTTGGCTTGCAACCTATTCTACCTATTACGGGTTACATGGTACCAAATTCAGATTAAGTAGCACCAAAATAAAGTTAAGTGATACCAAAATGAGGTCCAAGCGATACCTAAATCCAATTCTAGTGGTACCTCCATCAGGTTGGACCTAAATTTGGCACCACCTAACCTAAATTTGGCACCTTTTTAAATCATGTTCAAGTGGTACCAAATTTAGGTTAAGTGGAGCCAGTATTAGGTTGCAAGTGGTACGCAAAGTAGGTTTAGATGGTACCTAAATCAAGTTTCAATGGTACCTAAATTAAGTTGAGGTAGTACCAAAATCAAATTCTAGTGGTACCTAAACTAGGTTCAAGTTGTACCAAAATTGGTACCATTTAAATCTAATTTAGGTACCAACTTTAACCTAATTTTTTAACCAAATTTTGGTACCAAATTCAGGTTAAGTGGTACTGAAATAAGGTTCAGTGGTACCAAAACCAACTCCAAGTAATACCTAAAACTGATTCTAGTGGTACCTCTATCAGGTTGGACATAAATTTGGTACCACCTAACTTGAATTTGGTACCATTTTAAGTCATGTTCAAGTGGTACCAAAATCAAGCTAAGTAGTACTAATATCAAGTAACAAATTGTACAAAAAGTAGGTCTAGATGGTACCTAAACCAAAGTTTGCAGTGGTGGTACCTAAATTAGGTTGAGATGGTACATATCAGGTAATAAAAAATTGGTACCACTTAAACCTATTCTAGTTACTAACTTTAAAGTGATTTTGGTACAATTTGAATTTGATTTTGGTACCACTTAACCTTATTTAGGAACCATAGTACCACGATCAAATTCAAGTGGTACTATAATTTGGTTTAGTGGTACCAAATTTAGGTTAAGTGGTACCATATTGAGGTTTAGTGACACCAGAATAAGGTTCTAGTGGCACTAGATTCAGGTTCTAGTGGTGCCAATTTTAGGTTAAGTGATACCAAATTCATGTTAAGTGGTACTCAATTAAGGTTAATTGGTACCATATTAGGGTTAAGTGGTACCATAATTAGGTTAAATGCAACCACTTAAACCGATTAAAGTGGTACTAGAATAAGTTTCAAGTGCTACCAAATTGATGCTTACCTACTGCCTAAATTTAATTAAGTATGACTAGTGACTGGTGGCACCAATTAAAGTGCTACCAGAGTTAGGTTAAATGGTATCATAATAAGGTTATGTGGTACCAAATTTAGATTAAATGGTACTAGAATCAGGTTAAATAGTATCAGAACCAAGTTTAAGTGGTACCAAATCCAGGTTTAAGTGGTATTAGATTCAGGTTTAAATGGTACCAAATTTAAGTTAAGTGGTACTAGATTCTAGTTCAAGTGGTACTAGATTCAAGTTCAACTGGTACCAACATCAAGTAAAATGTAACCACTTAAACTGGTTAAAGTAGTACCAAGATCGGGGTTTATGGATTAGAGATTGGGGTTTAGGGTTATGGTGAAGTTCAGTATTTAAGGTTAGAGTTTTAGAGTTTAGATTTAAGATTTAAGTTTATGGTGTAGGGTTAGGGTTGGGTTTAGTATTTAAGATTAGGGTTTATGATTTATGGTTAAGGTTTAAGGTTTAGTGTTGGGTTTAGGTTTAGAATTTAAGATTAGGGTTTAGGATTTAAGGTTAGATTTAGGATTTAGGGTTATGGTTAAGGTTATCGCTTGGTGTGAGGATTTAAGTTTATGGATTATGGTTAGGTTAGGGATCAAGGTTTAAGGTTTAAGGTTTAGGTCTATGGTTTAAGGTTTGGTTTATGATTTCAAATTATATTTTAGAGTTTAGGGTTAAGGTTTGGTTTAGGGTTTAGGATTAGGGATTACGATTTAGGGTTAGGGTTAGATTTAGAATTTAAGACTTAGGGTTTAAGATTAGGGTTAGGGTTATGGTTTGAGTTAAGGTTTATGGTTTATGGTTTATGGTTTGTGGTTTATGATATGTTGTTTTTGTTAGTGTTGTGGGTAAAAGGTATGATCAACACCTCTTTAAAAGTGTTCCAAGTTGGTAACTTGGTCTCCAAGAAAAGCCTTAAGGATTGCTTGTTTGTCAAGCAACCTATGGACTTTTTTGTAAGATTTTGAAAATTCGAGTACTCAATTGCAAAACTTTCACAAAAGAGATTTGGAGAGTTATGGGAAGGATATGAATGGTATGAAAGTGCTATTGGAGGACCAAATTGCTTATGGAAGACAACTAAGGACAAAGAAAACACAAAAAGGCATAAAGGACCTAAGTGTCCGAATGTAAGCCTTAAGATGTGTATGTCTATGACTTAAGTCAAATGGAAGTTTTGTTGGGTTATCCCGCACAAGGAGGGCTGCTAAATAAAGATAAGGATGGTCAAATGTGGGCCAAGAGATTAAGACTAAGAAACCATAGTCTTGTAGCAAGGAAAATGACATAAGACAAGGTTAAGACTACTTAAGTGTGTTTAGTGCACTTTTGACTATTTAAGTAATCAAGACCACCTTTGCTCTCTAAATTTCGGCCTCCACCAGAAAAAAGAAAGCCAGCCCTCTCCTCCACACTTCTTCCATAGCCACCATACCTTCAAACTCAAAACTACTTGCAATTGAAGTCAAGGAAGCACAATTGGAAGCTATTTGGTACTATTGCTTGAGTGCACCTAGGATCAAGCTCCAATTTCAGCATACCCATCAAGGTAAGGGTTCTCTTGCTCTCATTGGTTGTTTTCTTTATTTTCAAACATCCATGGAGCTAGGGCTAAGCTTGGAAGAGAGTCATGTGCTTGATGAACCAAGCTTAGTGAGGGGAGTGCACTTATTGAAGGTTTTGTGACCTAGTGTGAAGTGCACAGTGATGGCAGCGAAGTTCTGGGTTTCTAGAGCCCAAAAGTTAGTACTAACTACTGTTAAAATCCTCCTAAGACCAAGCATTAGCTTGAGGATGGCTGCCATAGTGATTTATTTATGTTTATTGCATGTTTTATGGACTAACCTATGGTATATGTTGCTGCCACATTTCATGTGTTTGTTGTTTGTGTTTGGCTACTGAATTTGGTTGCTATATCTTGTATATATGCATTGTGGTTTTTGTGTTTTAGTGTCTTTGGATGAGGTTTTAATGATGGTTACATTGCCTATTAAATCCAAGTGCTACCCTTACTAAGTTTCTCAATGAAACTTACTCCCCTCAATTCTGTCATTTCAGGTCCAGCTGAAAGATCACCTTCAAACAAACCTTTGTGGTTTGAGTTTTGATCTGAAATTTAATGTTCATGAACTTCCATATGTATAGTTATGATCTGGAAATTTTGGTGATTTTAGGAGCACATTTGGTATTTTTAATGGTGGTACTTACTGTGTTGTGCAGCAGCTGTCCAGCATCCTGTTTTTGGAGTCCATTGTGTCTCAGGACCTCCTGTAACCTAGGGTGCGTATTTAGCTGAGTTAAGAACATATTGTAGTGCATGTATGTATGTACATGTAGTGTATGTAAAATGAGACAAGTATGTGAACATTTGAGTAATGTTTTGGCTATGTAAGTGATGTGGTGCAAAGCTGCCTACGTGTGAATGATAGGCTGCTTACTTGTAAATTATGTTTTGCCCACATAAAGTTGTTAAAAGAAAGGTAATGTAATTCCTATGTGTAATGGACATATATTGGATAGCCTTGGAGGGCTTTCCCCTTGTGAATGAAGTGTTTGCATGGTTTGGAAAAATTGTATGGGCAAAATGGTCCAAAAGTTGCCAGAATTTCGACCATGTACCTAAAGTCTAATATCTCCCTGTGTTAAATGAATCTTAGCATGAAAATTTGACCACACTTAGATAACATATAGAGGTTGAACTGGAATTTGGAATTTCTGGATTTGGAGTCTCGTAGCCAAATATATGACGTTGCAAAATTGGCTGAGTTACTGTTCATTTGGTCAGAATTTTGTAATCAACTTAAAAAAATCCATAACTTGGTCCATGGGTGGGCTATTGGTGTAAAAAAAAATTCCTTGGTTTTCTGTAAGTCTATACTTCATAATGGAGTGAAGAAAACAGGGGGGTATGAGGCTAGAATGATACAGTTTATTAGTGGAAGTTACAGGCGCAGTGGCTGATCACTAGAATTTAACAAGATTGCCTAATGTGTGGAAGCCAAAACTAAGACCTGTGCCAGTGTTTTCCTTCTTTGCTGCCGTGGTGTGCATGAAATGTGAATATGTGTGTGATGGTTGGACCAATAGGCATGTATTTACATAGTGCCGAAGAGGGCTACTTCGGTATGCACACTAAGGGTAGTGTTCTGATGGCATACAGAACATTACCAATCCTGGGAGTCTAAATGCATAGTTTTGGCACCATAACTGGACTACCCCAGAGTGGGTAACAGCCATGCTCGGATGAGTTGATATACAATATCAATGTCATTAGTTTAAGTTGGTCAACTCGGTAATCAAGAAACCAAAGATTGGGCTATACGAGAGTGACACATTCCATGTCTCGTGCTTAGTCTTGATATCTTGGACAAAGGGACAATAGCATATATTGGTGATGATCATAAAGGTTTTGTCGAATCATCGACAATCTTGTCACGTGGGTAGCAATGATGTGTTGCTAGACACCGCTTATTGCTTATGATCATAAATGTGATTTATGATCATTGCCAACGTGGTAAGAGCCTATTGGGTCGCACACATAAAGCTATTTGGATCATTAGAGTGCATGGGCTAATAATTTGGGATTTGGTTTCATAATAATTTCGTATTAATAATGGGCCCAATAGTTGAGCCATTATTAAGCCCGAAATTAAAGCCTAATTGGATTAGGGCTTTGAAACCCATTAGCCTTGGAAGTTGAGTCTCACTATAAATACAACTTTTACTGAGAAATTCGCAGGTCTTCTTGCCCTAGCCTCCCAAAAGGACAGCCACACTCTTCTCTTGCAATTCCTTGGAGGACGCAAGCTAGCACTGCGAGCGTAAGAGAAACGCATCTGCCGGGACGTGTTGGAAGCATGGTGATCCCGAGAGGCTCATGTGGATACAATAGAGAGCTTGAACACATCAACTATTTAGGTTTTGTGATTCGACTCTACAGTTGAGTGAAAGATCTCAACCGAAAATTAGGTATGAAAATTTTCGAACACCCGGTTTACCCCGTTTCACTTGGATCCTGGAGAGTTTCGATTAAATTCCGCTGCGCTGTGTGGCTCCTGAAACCCAACAATTTTAGGGACTGTTTGTAAATTTTCTAAATATTAAAGACTTTTTATATATTTTAGGAGTATTACTTTGAGGGTTTGAAGCATAATTGCTTTGAAAATTCTTACAATAATTTTTGTAAACTATATTTATTATAATCATAAGTGACATTTGAGTTTGACAACTGGGACATTGCTTTTATTTGACTAATTTAAGAATTAATTGTGCTCAATTGGTCATTTTTTAAACCTTAAGGTTCTAGCTAGAAATTGCAAAACAACAGCTTTAATCCCTATTTTTTCGATACTTTGCCCCCTAATCCTTTAGCGACTGTCCTAACCTTAAAGCCTCAACTACCACTCCCCCGCTAGAAAGCGGCCCCCAGCTATTGTCCATGCCTCCATCATTGCCCAACCTCTGAACCGAGGAATTGCCAATGTCTACTAATGCCAATCAAATGAAAAAAAAGGAGAACACTGCAACCCTCACACCTAGCCTCCTCTACCCTCATCATCATCTCGTTTCCATTGCACGTTCACCGCCACCACCACCACACCATCCATGAGACGCAACCAGCCATCTCTGTGCAATGACTTAAGCCCGCCACTAAATCACTTAGCGATGATTTTTAACCGTCACTAAATCAATTTTTTTCTAATAGTGCACTAGAGCCGGGTCCTTGCCATTGCTATGAATTGGAAAAGGGAGAAGGAGAAATGAAGACTAGATCACATTACCTTTGATCTTTTTTTTTTGAGGTTGATACAATGAAGAAGAACAAAGGACGAGATTTGAGCAAGATTATAAGAGGAGCGATTGTTTCAAGGAGGAATAAGAAATGAAATTTGAGGAAGAAGACCACCTATAATCGGCTATATCAAGTTGACCCCAAACTCACTCTTATTCGATCTTAATTTAATGGCCTAACAAGAAGAGAATAAATGTTTGAAAAAGGTAAAAATATAGTTTGAGTCATTACACTAAATCCTAATAAAATCATATTTAACATGATGGATGGTAGAGATTGAGTCGTATGGATGTAGGGCTCGTATTTTAGAATGTTCCTACTTCTCATGAAAAAAAGTAAAACGTGGGATAGCGATGAGATTAAATCCCAAATTTTGATTTTTTGATAACTTGTCTTGTGATAACTATGATCATTTCAGAATTATGTTAAGCGTTGCCAATCTCCCCACAACTATACATTCCCCTCTACAGATAGTGCCTGGAATAGAGACATAGAGGGTAGAAGAAAAAAAGAATAGAAGGCCAAAGGAACGTGAGAGAGCGGTAGAGAAGAAAGAAATTTTTCTGGAGAAAATAAGAACTAGCTGAAAACAAAGATTGCCTTGGGTCTCATTCCTTGCTTGGTTCCATAACCAAACGTTTACACTTTCCCGTCAAAGCCTGTCAGATTGTGGTGCTTGCACACACTCGAGTTGTGGCACCCGAGCCCCGCCATCAAGCTACATAAATGATCCTTTTAGTATGGTCCTCATCCATTCTCCGGCGCCACCATTTCTGTCGTATTCGTCTGTGGCTTTAACTTAGACTGGAGATGCCGCCAAAATCTGTCACTCGTCTGACTATGATTAATACTTAACAAGTGATTGATCGGTGCTTTCTGGAGCTCATAATCAGGTCCTGGTCGCTAGCCTAGGATGACTTGGCCTTGCACTGTTTCAGTTTCATGCTGGAGAGGAAGACAAGTACTCCTTTCCGTAAAATCGCAACTTAAGTCCTTTACTTCGTGGATTTTGTTTATTTAAGTTACTATGTTGTTATCTATTGCATTTTAGTTAGTCTATCTTTTTGTTACACTTTAAGTCTCAGATTTGTTTGTTTTTCCTTTCTTTGTATTAAAGATTACTCTCTGTCCCATAAAAGCTATTCTCTTTAAAATTCACAATAAATGATCTATGATTTTATTTCTTTCAAAATTTATTATAAAAATATGAACTTTTTATATATAGTTTTTAAATAAAATTTTTAAGAATATTTTTCAATCCACATCAATATGAATATATGCAAATCAAATTTTAGTCAAAAAAATATAAAGGGGCCAACTAAAGTGAGACAAAAGGAGTAGCTACTTTCATATTTTAGATATACATATATAGGCATTATCATAAAATAGAATTTTAGAAATTACCCAAACATTTGACTTGGAAATTAAATCATAATATAACAACTAATAAATCTTTAAGAAAACAGTTCTTGTTTGATTTGAAAAAATCCTGAGATAGATCTATTTGTTCAAATCCCATTGATCTAGTAAGATGCATGATTTGAACAAGATGGTGTTTTGAATTCCAGGTGGATTTAGTTAAATCCTCAAATCTCGATGACATTTAAATAAATTTTTAATTCAATTGGCCTAGTAAGATTCACAATTTGGAATAAAAAAATTAAAAAATTAAATAAAATTAAAAGTCTATAAATAGATATGAAAGCAGGAACATTGAGAGTTTTGTCATTTCATAATTATTAAATAATTTTAAAAAAATTACATTCTGCCACATGTTCAGGAGACACAAATATTTGCCACATGTCGATATCCAACTTTACCCCTTTAAGAGTACATATGTCAACATCTGATTTGCATTCCGTTATTATTTTTAACAAACAATTAAACTTTTAAAATTAAACCTTAAACGATGATTGTTATCCAATAGTTAACAGAACAATTTTATTTGAAACTTTAAAAATAAATATATTAAGAGATAAATTAATTAATTAATATTTGCAGGTTATTATCCAACAGTTACTATTATCTGAAGTGATAATGTAAATATTATCCTTTGCTTGATTAGCTTATTCACTTATGTACAGTTACATACTTACATGAAATAGTATAAATACATCAATACACGCACGCCCTCTTCACAAATACAAATTTGCTCAATCGTTCATCATGCTTTGCAGTGGAAGAGGGAGTCATTTTTCCTGACTAAACAAACGGTCACACCATGCCAGCCATTCATTGCCAGTGGTTCTACCCCTCATATTGTCTCTAAGTAAAATCCTGCAAATGTTCTCTTCCATCTAATACTATTTAATATACAACTATTTTTAATCATACAAGGCAACCAATGGCCCTGCAGGAAGTAAAAGCACAAAAAATACATAGTATGAAGAGCATTCCTCAAGACCCGGATTCATTATTTCACCAACCCCAATTTGTTCGAACTCCACCGACCGAAATAGGTTCCAATTTTATTTACAGTATGCGACTTCATTTCATCTTTTGAAGTGTCTCCATGACTTTTATACTAAAGTAATTTAGTTCTGATTTTTACATGTAGTATTGAACAATAATACTTGTCGTCGTTAAAATGGTCTAACAAAGAACTAGAAAACACACCTACAGCAAGTATCTGATATGGAAAACTTTTTAAAATGACAAACCAACTTTCATAATGTTGTGGGAAAATGGAATGTGGTATTATTTCATCATCACTTATGCAAAGTTTTTTTTTTGTTCTTCCCAAAACATGAATGCTTATAATTAATTAGACATGCAAACCAAATTTTTGTGGCACTTTTACTTCATTTTTTCAGTTTCAATGGACATGGACATTATAGAGTTTGTTCCAATCCCTTTTGTGACAACACTTGATTTTTCGCACAAACCTAAATAAGGATCCCTTAGTTTACACCAATGCCCTTGAAGGATCCAAATTTAGGTTCTATGTTGATATAGAGCTTGTAAAAGATAATAATGGAGAGAAGAATTATGTTAAGGTTAAGGGCATATTATCTAAGAACCTAGCATTTGCTATGGAGTCAGCTATTGTGGAAGCCATTCGTATGCTTAAGAACTTTCACAAAATTTGCATACATGATATCAATTTTTAAGCATATCTCGCATTGAAAGACTTTCTTACCCAAAGTCAGTATGAAATCACCCAAAGACAATATGAAATTGATGGGTTGAAATATGAGATATAATGTTATGGCCCTTCAGTAAGAAGCGAAATTAAGGAAGGTAAGGTGATCTAAATTAAGTTTAGAACTTAATTCAAGTTTACATAGAAAGAATAGAGAAGTTTAGCAAAGTTCACTAAGTTCTGAGAAAAATAAAGCACTGAACGAAGTTTAGGGGTAAAATGGTAATTTTGCATCCTGAGTAGCCGGGTCCAGTCCCGAGTGTTTTAAAATGAATTTTTATAACTTAACTTTCAACCTTAACTCAAACTTAAAGAATAGACAAGAATTTAATCAAGAATCACTAAGTTACAAAGATGGAGGACTTAATTGCATTAAACTTGAAACCTTGATGGCCTTGATGCTAAGTAAGGGTTTAAGAAGGGAAAGAGAAGGGGAGGCTGCCATAACCGCGTTTTCAACCTTCCCTCACTCATTTCTCTCTCAAATTAAGCTTGGAATCAAGTGACCTTGGTGTCAAGAGGTGCAATTCAAGTGTTTAAGCTTGGAGGAGCCAATTTCAAGCTTGAAATCCTGATTTTGAAGCTTGGAAGGACGTTTTTCCCCATCCCCTATTTTTGAACGAGGTAAGAAATGTGTTCTTGATTGAATTCATGTTTGTTAGTTTGTTTGAAGCCTGGGTTTTGGTTAGAGAGTGAAGTTTTGATGTTTGGTGCCATTCTTTTGATTTGGGACTTGTGTAAAATTTTGGCGAGCATGGTTGATTGAAAGGGAGCTTGATTCTTGCGTGTTACTTCAAGTTGAGATAAGGGAGATATTTTTTCAAGTTCATTTAATGCTAATAGCTTGAGTTTGCTTGAAGAATTCTATTGGTTTTAGCTATGGCATTAGTTAAAGGTTTTGGTTGAATTATGGTGGACTAGAGGAATTGGGAGGATTGGATTGATGTTACAAAACATCATAGCTTAGCTTGTGATAGTTGGTTATGTTCTATGCAACATGTTCTATGTGTGTATGAAATTTGGAGGCATTCCATGCATGTTTGATATGTGTAGGAATCGTCCAAAGTTCATAGCAGCAAAATGCGCCAAATTCTACATTTCTGCAGATTGGCGATGCGGCACCAATTACAGGTCAAGCTAAGTGACGCGTTGCCACAGTTGGCGACGCGTCACCACAGACATGAATGCCAAATTTTTCACATTTTGCTAGCTTGATCCAAGTGAGACCTAAGGGGGTTCTTAGCGTGCCTAGGGGTCTAAGGCTTCTGGGGGTACTCTGAGACTTCCAAAAGTCCCATAAAATATAAGAGTTTCCTTGAGTTTTGTAGAGTTTTAAGTTTGCTTGTGCAACAAGCAAGGAAACTATGTTGTAAACAAAGATAACTAGCTACCACTGGCTCAGGTGAGAGGTTTAGAACCCTTGTCGGCCTAGCCGTGCCATAGCCATGAGGTTGTAAGGTGAAACCTTGTTCATCTTGTCTACATCAAAGAGGCCCTGTGGCCTAGTCTACAAAGTTCCACCATAATTCCCTTGCATAACGACTATGGGAAGGTTACATGATTCCATCAAGTATGCTTCGGCTTGCTAGGACTGGGTTAGTGATCATAACTCACTTGGCACGGAGTGATGCACAGCGAGGAAGACTAGTTTGAGGAGAGGTCTCAAAGGTCTAGTTATATGTCCATATATCAGACCCTCATGCTGTGTGAGCTCGTAGCAAGTTTACATATGTTCATCATATGTCCAGTCCTAGTAATTTTCTTGCAGGTACATTGAAGACCCTTTACTATGAATTGTCGAATTCTCACTCGCTAGTTATGTTATGCAGAGACTGAAGTTGCTGGACCGGGTAATCATTGACGATTATCGCAGTAGTGTTCTTTTGTGTGTACAGGTACGGCATTTGAGAATCCTTGAGATTCTAGTCTATATGGTGTATTTAGTTGGCTTGTTGGTCAAGTAACAGTACTAACTAGTATATTCCTTTGGCTGTAGAGCCTAATAGCACTTGGCAAAGGACTTTTGTGGCTCGCCACTGGGACGTGTATCCAAGGTGGGAGTTAAGTCAAAGAGGTCTCAGTAGAGTCTTGTATTTATACAGTACTTTTAGTTGCCTCCATAGTCTATGTTATAAGGAGTCCTCGACTCTAGGATTGCTCTTGGGTGAGGGTATTAGTCTACTTTATGTATGAATGTTCTCACGAGTTGTTATGTGTGGTAAACTCACACAAATGTTGATTTTATATGCTTTGGCTATTTGTATTTATTTTGTGTAGAAAATTACTCGGCCGAGTTAATGATTTATGGTTTTAATAAACCAAGTCAAAGCATAATGAGCATGCATATTGCATATTCTAGGATAATAAACTAGTATCATAGGATTTAATCTGCACACATACACAACTTGCCAATTGCAATCCACCGTGAGACCAGCTCCCACAGGGCTTCCTGGGCAGAGGCATGGGCGGTCGTGTCAGTTTTTGGTATCAGAGCTTAGGACTTATTTCATAGATATTAAAGGCTAAGACCGAGATCTAGTTTGAAAAGTCCAAGTGCTAGGAAGTTGGTACTGCCCAACATCTGGGGAATCTTGTCTGGCTGTGGTTGCAGGTTACTATTGTTGACATTAGGTGAGGAGCTTCAAGGGGAACTAGGAAACCTGGTGAAGGTTCTAGTGATCTTGTTGTGGCCAGACTGGATGAGATATCTAGGGTATTACAAGGGTTGATACAGACTATCGCCCAAGTGGCACAGGGTATGAACGCCCTTGTGACTGAGATGTTCATAGATTATGAGGACAGAGTTGTTGTCCAGGAGGAGAATGACCCACAACAGGATCAGGAAAGGCATGCTGAGCAAGAGCAAGTGCCTAGGGCTCATGAATGTAGAAATCATGTTCATGAGGAGGAAAAAGAACCTGAGGTGATAGAGGCTCCAAGAAGGGGAGACACTCCACATCAGATGAGATTGTTGGAGAAATTTAAGACTGTTGATCCACTGAGCTTTGATGGGACAGGTGATCCCGACAGAGCAAAGGACTGGTTGTCCAGAATGAATAGACTTTTTACTTGTGGTGGTTATGAGTCAGAGAAGAAGATGATTCTAATGTCTTTCTTTCTGAGAGGAATGGCTAGTCTATGGTGGGATGATGTGATGGAGTTGCTGAGGGAAAGTAGGGGTACTCGCCCAGAGCACAAGAAGAAGGTACTCAAGTGGTCAGACTTCGAGAAGAAGTTCAGACAGAAGTATATCAGTGAAGGTACACAGGATCAGAGGAGGATTCATTTTGAGAATCTGACGCAGGGAGAGATGTCTGTGCGGGAGTATGAGCAGCGCTACAATTCTCTTATCCGGTATGCTCCATACATGATAGGCAATGATGAGTTGAAGGCTAAGAAGTTCTTCCAAGGGTTGAAACCTGTACTCAGGAGGTATATGGCGACAGTTGATATTAGGAGCTATCACCAGGTGGTTCAGAAGGCATTGGCCTTAGAAAGGGAATTTGAGGATTCGAGGGCACCTACCAAAAAGGTGGAGGTTGGACCAGCTAACCTAGGAAAGAGTGCTAGGAAGTTACGAATGGTGGAAAACCAAGATCCATCCAAGAGAAGGAAGATAGGTTTATGTCCTAGGTCCAAACGGTTTCATGGTGGAAGACCATGTACTCTAGGGACAAATGTTTGCAATATCTGTGGTCAGAGAGGACATTGGGCGAGGCAATGCCCAAGAGCTCGACCGATGTCAAGTCAGCCCCAAAATTTACCCCCTGTACCCCTTGCCATAGGGAATCAGCCTGGTGTAGCCACAGCAGCAGTTGAACCAAGGGTTTTTGCCCTGACGAGTCAGGTGACTAGAGAACTAGCTGCTATTCGAGGTAATTTTACTTTTCAGAATGATAGTGTTAGAGTGTTATTCGATATGGGAGCTACTCTTTCAGTGATATCTTCTACCTTGGTAGATAAGTTTAAATTGCAACGAGAAATCTCGGGTGAGTTAAGACTCATCAGGACTGCAGCGAGGGGTTTTATTGTGACCAATGAAGTGGTTACTAGGTATCCCTTGCAGTTAGGCGACCATGATTTTTGTTGTGAGTTATGGGTGATAGAATTGAGGTCTTATGACTAGTGTTGGGAATGGATTGGCTAAGTAAGCATAAGGCACAAATTGACTGTGCGAATCACTCAGTCGACATTACTGATGCTCAAAGAGCTAGAGTGACTTGCATAGGAGGGTTGGCGTCTAGTGCTAAGAGTTTGAACCTTAGACTTATGGATACCATCCCTATAGTTGATGAAGAAGAGTGTTATTGATTAAATGGAGTGACTATAGAGGAAGAACTTGGGAAGATTCCAGTAGCCAATCAGTTTCCTGAGGTGTTTCCGGTAGAGTTACCTAGGTTACCACCTAAAAGGGATACTGAGTTTGCATTCCATCTGCAACTAGGGGTTGAACCTATTTCAGTACCACCTTATGGGATGTCAGCTCCTAAGATGGATGGATTAAAGAAGCAGTTGGAGGAACTGCTAAGGAAAGGCTTTATAAGACCTAGTATGTCACCGTGGGGGGCTCCGGTATTATTTGTGAAGCAGAAATGTGGAACTTTTAGATTATGCATCGACTATAGAAAGTTGAATGCAGTGACAATCAAGAATAAATATCCGCTTCCAAGAATTGATGATTTGTTCGGCAGGCTCAGAGGAGCGAAGATGTTTTCCAGGATTGATATTTGATTTGGATATTTTCAGATCAGAGTTAAGGAGGAAGATATCCCGAAAACTGCTTTCAAGACGAGGTATGGACATTATGAATATACAGTTATGCCTTTTGGTGTGACGAATGCTCCAGCAGTATTTATGGAAGCCATGAATTGGATCTTTAAGCCGTTTCTGGATCAGTTTGTTGAAGTTTTCATCAATGACATTTTGGTATATTCACAGTCTACATCAGAACATGAAAAGCACCTTAGAACAGTTTTACAAGTGCTGAAGGATAATCAGTACTATGCAAAGTTGTCTAAGTGTGAGTTTTGGTCCGAGAGGATCCAGTTTTTGGGGCATATCATCAATGCTCAGGGTTTGTCAGTTGACCCTGAAAAAGTTCAAGCAGTAGTTGAGTGGAAGAGACCAACTACAATTTCTGAGGTCAGGAGTTTCTTAGGCTTGGCAGGTTATTACAGACGTTTTAAAGAGAATTTCTCTGTGATAGCTACACCATTGACAGCCTTGACCAAGAAGACTCAGAAGTTTGAGTGTGTTAGTGTTGTGCTTAAAAGCCAATCATGAGATGATTGTATTTTTGCACATTGAGTCATGATATTTTATTAAGGCATTAATCCATCAATTATGTTTGTTGTTTTATTTCTGCGTAACTTAACAAACATAATCGTAACCCTAGAATAATGATATTCTTAAACGTCCACGGTCTAGTATTATTATGAAGCGGGTTGCAATAATACATAACGACTAGCATATGTGGAGACTAATATGAGATATGTAGTCTACATATGGGAACAAGTTGGAGAACTTGTATACTGGACCGATCCACCATGAGAACACTACATGGATCGTTATATGAGTGTCATAAGTGATTCTCATAGTGATCATGGTATATGTAGTCCTTCGACCTAAGATCATCAAGGTTCCCTACATGTGAGTCACATACTTTGATACTTTCCTTTGTTGCTCGTAACTGAGTGAACTTGAAAGAGGTCATTAGGTATGTCACATATCATGCGGAGCGATTTATATGATCAAGATGGGATTTGTCCCTCCTATGTAACAGGAGTGATATCTTCGGGCCCCTTGATAGAGTGAGACTTAGAAAAATGCATGGCCATGCTCGGATGAGTTGATATATGATATCAATGTCATTAGTTTAAGTTGGTCTACTCGGTAATCAAGAAACCAAAGATTGGGCTATACGAGAGTGACATATTCCATGTCTCGTGCTAAGTCTTGATATCTTGGACAAAGGGACACTGGCATATATCGGTGATGATCATAAAGGTTTAGTCGATTCACTGACAATCTTGTCACTTGGGTAGCAATTATGTGTTGCTAGACACCGCTCATTGCTTATGATCATAAATGTGATTTATGATCATTGCCAACATGCAAGAGCCTATTGGGTCGCACACATAGAGCTATTTGAATCACTAGAGTGCATGGGCTAATTATTTGGGTTATGGTTTCACTTTAATTTCGTATTAATAATGGGCCCAAGAGTTGAATCATTATTAAGCCCGAAATTAAATCCTAATTGCATTAGGGCTTTGAAACCCATTAGGCCTGGAAGTTGAGTCTCACTATAAATACAACTTTTTAATGAGAAATTCGTAGGTCTCCTTGCCCTAGCCTCCCAAAAGGAAAACTGCACTCTTCTCTTGCAATTCCTTGGAGGACGCAAGCTAGCACTGCAAGCGCAAGAGAAACACATCTGCTGGGACGTGGTGGAAGCGTGGTGATCCCGAGAGGCTCATGTGGATACCATAGAGAGCTTGAACACGTCAACTGTTCAAGTTTTGTGATTCGACTCTACAGTTGAGTGAGAAATCTCAACCGAAAATTAGGTATGAAAATTTTCGAACACCCGGTTTATCCCGTTTCACTTGAATCCTGGAGGGTTTCGGTTAAATTCCGCTGCGCTGTTTGGCTCCCGAAACCCAACAGAGTGGACACTGAAGTGTGAAGAAGGTTACATGGAGTTGAAGGAGAGATTGACTAGTGCACCTATACTTGTTTTGCCAGATCCAAACAGAGCTTTTTTAGTTTATACTGATGCATTTGGTTCTGGTTTGGGATGTGTATTGATATAGGATAGTCAGGTGATTTCTTATGGTTCAAGACAGTTGAGACCTAACAAATTGAACTATCCTGTTCATGATCTTGAGCTAGCAGCAGTAATTTTTGCATTGAAGTTGTGGAGACATTACTTGATGGTGAGGTCGTTCAAAATCGTCACCGATCATAAGAGTTTGACGTATCTATTTACCCAGAAGGATTTGAACATGAGGCAGCGGCAATGGATTGAATACATCAAGGATTATGATTGTTCGATTGAGTACTGTACTGGTAAAGGAAATGTGGTAGCAGATGCGTTGAGCTGGAAGTACATCGGAGTGATCTTATCTAAGGATCAGGCTACGGACTCCTCTGAATGAGTATTGAGGAACTATTTCTTAGCTTTGCATGAATTATGGAAAAGTCGAGAGAAATCCCTAGTCTACATTTTGGAAGTGCAGTCAGCTTAGTTATTCAGAGTTAAAGAAGCTTAGACGAAAGATCCATTGTTGAAGAAAATTTCAGGAGAAGCAAAACTTGGCACTATGAGGAACGAATTTAGATACCAGGATGGAATAGTACATTATGGAGATCATCTCTATGTACCGAATATGGAAGGGCTTCGTCAGCAAGTCCTACAGGAGGCACATAGTAGCACTTTGAATATCCACCCTGGTGTTAGTAAGATGTATCAAGATCTGAAGACACATTTCTGGTGGCCGGGATTGAAAAGGGATGTAGGAGGATATGTGGCAAAGTGTTTGACATGTCAAATGGTGAAAGCTGAACATCAGAAACCAGCAGGCACACTTCAGAGTTTACTTCTGCCAGTGAAGAAGTAGGGATCTGTTACTATGGATTTCCTAGTGGGGTTAAAGAATACCCGGAGTCAGCATGATGCCATATTGGTAGTGGTTGATAGACTGACAAAGTCAGCACATTTCATACCTATTAGAATCACTTATACATTAAAGAAGTTGGCTCAGTTGTATCTCGAGGAGATTGTGAGACTCCATGGGATACCAGATCAGATTATATCTGACAGAGATCCTCGAGTTACATCATGATTTTGGAATGCTTTTTAAGAAGCATTGGGGAGCAAGGTTAGTCTTAGTACTGCTTTTCATCATCAGACTGATGGGCAATCTGAGAGAGTGATTCAGACATTGGAGGATATGTTACGGATGTGTGCTATTGATTTCAGAGGCGATTGGGATCAGCATCTACCACTGATTGAATTTGCTTATAATAACAGTCATCAAACTGTTATTGGTATGGCACCATATGAAGCTTTGTATGGGAGGCAATGTATGACACCTTATTGTTGGGCAGATCCTACAGATAAGGTAGTTATTGGACCTGAAATCGTAGCTGACACTACAGCTAAGATCAAGTTAATTCAGAAGCGAATTAAAGCAGGTAATGACAGGCAGACCAAGTATGCAAATTTGAGAAGAAGAGACTTGAGTTTTGAAGTTAGGGACAAGGTACTTCTGAAAGTGTCGCCCATGAAAGGAGTTAGCCATTTTGGGCAAAGGGGCAAGTTAGCTCCTAGGTATATTGGACCCTATGAAATATTGGAGAAGATTGGGAAAGTTGCTTATCAGTTAGCATTACCACCTAACTTATCTCAAGTGCATAACATGTTTCACGTTAGTGTACTCCAAAAATGCATAGTGGAACCGGGACAGGTAGTTAATCCTTCAGTGATACCTATTCAAGAAGACTTGACCTACGAGGAGAAACCCATTCAGATACTTGATAGGCAAGTCAAGAAATTGCGGACTAAGTGGATTCTGATGGTTAAGATCCTTTGGTCTAACCATACTAAATAAAAGGCTACCTGGGAGACGGAGCAGGATATGCTGAAAAGGTATCCTAGTATTTTTGTGGAGTTGCAGTGGAATTTGGGGGACCAAATTCAAGAAGGAGGGAGAATGCTATGGCCCTTCTAGTAGGAAAAGAAATTGAGGAATGTAAGGTGATCTAAATTAAGTTTAGAACTTAATTCAAGCTTATATAGCAAGAATAGAGAAGTTTAGCAAAGTTCACTAAGTTCTGAGAAAAATAAATCACTGAATGAAGTTCAGGAACAAAATGGTAATTTTGCATCCTGAATAGCTGGGACCAGTCCCGAGTGTTTTAAAATGAATTTTTATAACTTAACTTTCAACCTTAACTCAAACTTAAAGAATAGAAAAGAATTTAATCAAGAATCACTAAGTTACAAAGATGGAGGACTTAATTTCATTAAACTTGAAACCTTGATGGCCTTGATGCTAAGTAAGGGTTTAAGAAGAGAAAGAAAAGGGGAGGCTGCCATAACCACATTTTCAACCTTCCCTCACTCATTTCTCTATCAAATTAAGCTTGGAATCAAGTGATCTTGCTGTCAAGAGGTGCAATTCAAGTGTTTAAGCCTGGAGGAGCCAATTTGAAGCTTGAAATCATGATTTTGAAGCTTGGAATGACATTTTTCCCCATCCCCTATTTTTGAACGAGGTAAGAAATGTGTTCTTGATTGAATTCATGTTTGTTAGTTAGTTTGAAGCTTGGGTTTTGGTTAGAGAGTGAAGTTTTGATGTTTGGTGCCATTGTTTTGATCTGGGACTTGTGTAGAACTTTGGTGAGCTTGGTTGATTGAAAGGGAGCTTGATTCTTGCATGTTACTTCGAGTTGAGGTAAGGGAGATATGTTTTGAAGTTCATGTAATACGAATAGCTTGAGTTTGCTTGAAAAATTCGAGTGGTTTTAGCTATGGCATTAGTTAAAGGTTTTGGTTGAATTATGGTGGACTAGAGGAATTGGGAAGATTGGATTGATATTACAAAATATCATAGCTTAGCTTGTGATAGTTGGTTATGTTCTATGCAACATGTTCTATGTGTGTATGAAATTTGGAGGCATTCCATGCATGTTTGATATGTGTAGGAATCGTCCAAAGTTCATAGCAGCAAAATGAGCCAAATTCAGCATTTCTGCAGATTGGCGACGCGGCGCCAATTACTGGTCAACCTAAGCGACACATTGCCAATCCAGCGAAAGTTCACAGAACGTTACCAGCTATGGCAACGCGTTGCCACAGTTGGTGACGCGTCGCCATAGACATGAATGCCAAATTTTTCACATTTTGCTAGCTTGATCCAAGTGAGACCTAAGGGGGTTCTTAGCGTGCCTAGGGGTCTAAGGCTTCTGGGGATACTCTGAGACTTCCGAAAGTCCCACAAAATATAAGAGTTTCCTTGAGTTTTGTAGAGTTTTAAGTTTGCTTGTGCAACAAGCAAGGAAACTATGTTGTAAACAAAGATAACTAGCTACCACTAGCTCAGGTGATAGGTTTAGAACCCTTGTGCGGCCTAGCCGTGCCGTAGCCATGAGGTCGCATGGCGAAGCCTTGTTCATCTAGTCTACATCAAATAGGCCCTGCGGCCTAGTCTACAAAGTTCCACCATAATTCCCTTGCATAACGACTATGGGAAGGCTACATGATTCCATCTAGTAAGCTTCGGCTTGCTAGGAGCGGGTTAGTGGTCATAACTCGCTACAGAGTGATGCACTTTGAGGAGGACTAGTTTGAGGAGAGGTCTTAAAGGCCTAGTTATATGTGCATATATCAGACCCTCATGCTATGTGAGCTCGCAGCAAGTTTACACATGTTCATCATATGTCCAGTCTTAGTAATTTTCTTGCAGGTACATTGAAGACTCCTTACTAAGAATTGTCGAATTCTCACTCCCTAGTTATGTTATGCAGAGACTGAAGTTGCTGGACCGGGTAATCATTGAGGATTATCGCGGTAGTGTTCTTTTGTGTGTACAGGTACGGCATTTGAGAATCCTTGTGGTTTTAGTCTACATGGTGTATTTAGTTGGCTTGTTGGTCAAGTAACAGTACTAACTAGTATGTTCCTTTGGCTACAGAGCCTAGTAGCACTTGACAAAGGACTTTTGAGACTCGCCACTGGGACGTGTATCCAAGGTGGGAGTTAACTCAAAGAGATCTCAGTAGAGGCTTGTATTTATACAGTGCTTTTAGTTGCCTCCATAATATATGTTATAAGGAGTCCTCGACTCTAGGATTGCTCTTGGGTGAGGGCATTAGTCTACTTTATGGATGAATGTTCTCACGAGTTGTTATGTGTGGTAAACTCACACAAATATTGATTTTATATGCTTTGGCTATTTGTATTTATTTTGTGTAGAAAATTACTCGGCCGAGTTAATGTTTTATGGTTTTAATAAACCAAGTCAAAGCATAAAGAGCAAGCATATTGCATATTTTAGGATAATCAACTAGTATCACGGGATTTAATCCGCACATATACACAACTAGCCAATTGCAATCAACCGTGAGACCAGCTCTCACAGGGCTTCCTGGGCAGGGGCATGGGCGGTCGTGTCATATAATTGGTTAGGTATAACTAACCTTGTATAAACAAAGTCTACACCGACAAAATTAAGGAGCTTGAAGCAAAGATTGAGGTCTTAAAGGGGAAGCTGGTTGTACAAGGAACTAGAAGTGACGTGAACGCCGCCGCACAAGTCAAAACAGACACCTCAGAGTGCAGCAGCAGTTCTGGAAAAGACCTATATGACTAGGCCCTAAAATTTTAATTCTGAGAAAACCATTACGTTTCTGTAATTTCATTTTATAGATTTATTTAGAGAATGCTCCCACTGCTTATATGTTTCATATAGCCCATTTCCCACTTTTGGCCCATTTGCCTCAATCAGTTATCTTTATCACTATTTCGTTGTTTTAATTATTTTTAACCATATTTCCTGCTTTTTTTATTTTTCTGCAAGTTTAATAGCCACATTGCATTTTCCCTATATATTGAAAAATATTAGAGAATAAATCTGGTTCCTTCTTAATAGTATTAGGTAAAATAATATAGTAAGAAGATTAAAATATTTTGTCAAAGAATGCATTGATCCTTGTGAGATCTAACATATTTAAGATTCATTTTTCCATTTGGTAAAAATATGTAAAGAAGATTAGCCAGATTTTGTAACTTATCTAGCATGAGCAAACATACTCTTTAGCTAAATGCTTTCGTTTTAGGCTTACGAAAAAGAACAAAAGCACAACATTCAAAACAGTTTCGTATCAATCGTTTAGATCTGTCGCAAACATTTTTAAACAGTGTTAAGAGTAAAAATTATAGCTTCATCATCCCGCCTGAATCGATAATTTCATCCTAAATTATGTGGAATAAAAATTATATTAGCCACACAAAAAAAAGTTATATTAGTAAAGTCTGTTCTACGTAGATCTGAAATATGTAAAAATTGAAAAGAGTCTCGACATTAAAAAAATTTACCTTACAGTTGGTGAAACGAGGGTAACTCCAGGTAGCCCATGATTTTTATCTACATTAATAGGAACAAAAAAACTATTATAGGAAGATGTGTAGAACCCAGACCTGGAAAATGTAAATATTATGAAGCATTTGTTCATAAAAAAAAAATTAAATGGAAGAAAAAATTAGTACCTAAACTTGGAATTTAAAAAAAAAATTACCTTCACATGGTGGGTCCAAAGATGGACCTAGTTAGACAATAATTGTTTCCTACATTATTGGGTGTCACGCCCCGAACTGCATTATCAGAGTAGTACAGCGGAAGTTATTCATACGGAAGGGGCTTTATTATCTATTATGAGCACCCACGGTGTGACTCCAGGATCTATTCTGGTACTAGCTTGATAATTAATTACTTCCTAGGTGATGTTAGGGTGCTCTTTAAGTACAAGCTAGCACCTAAGTGGAATTTCTAGTGTTTCATTCATGATTTTATCCTGCTTACATGCATACTTTATTCCAATTCAACATAAGCTGCTCCTATAATATCTTCACTTGCTCATTTCATTTCAAGCTACATATAGCCATACACTTAATCCACTAAGTGCCTCAGATGCGTGTCGATCAAGTGTACTATTTCAACGCATGGCAACTAAGAAGCCCATATTCCATTTCAAGTTTGAAAACCATATTTCATATCTATGAGCATTCTACCAAATCTAGTACACATAACACAATCATCCATCAAGACATTCCACCTGCATGAATTCAAGCATACTTCTCATATAATCATCCTTCAAAGTCATCAACATCATAAGTCATTAAAGCTATGCCAATCCATAATGAACAATTAACAAGCATCACCTACTTGGAAAACATACCAAGGATGCTTCATGTCTAAGTTTTCATTATTACTTTCAACTCATATAAACATGGAACACAATCCACCTTATAGACCTTGTTCCCACAACTTCTAGACTCCATATCCTGCACAGGTAAGTCCAAAACATTAGCTTGATTCAGAAGCAAACTATACCACATAAGTCACTTAGAATCATATGAATATATTGAGCAACACTATACATATACACATACCCAACCCTTTAACACATCATAACGAGTACTCTGGTACTCTTCCCTTGATCTTTCAACTAATCCATTTCCTACAAAAGTAGAAAAGGGCGGGTGAGTTATGAAACTCAGTAAGGATCCAGGTGGCATCCAATGCCTAACATAGTGAGGTAATTCCCATGACTCTCAAAGTCACATATGGCTTCCAAAGCCTAATCTTATGCCAAGAATGTAATGGCGATTAATCCATGTTCCTGCAAAGGAAAACACTAAAACAAGAGAACACAAGATATAGCACAATAGCAATAGTAAGAATCTGGGTCAGCATGCACAAACAATTTTAGAGAAGCACACAATACAACACACCACATAACACCATACCCCATGACACCGTGGGCATCGCAAGCATTAGCATATTCCATATCACAATTCCCGGTCGACCATTTATTACTATTATTTTTGTTGGGTTTCGGGAGCCAAACAGCGCAGCGGAATTTAACCGAAACCCTCCAGGATCCAAGTGAAACGGGGTAAACCGGGTGTTTGAAAATTTCATACCTAATTTTCGGTTGAGATCTCTCACTCAACTGTAGAGTCGAATCACAAAACCTGAATAGTTGACGTGTTCAGGCTCTCTATGGTATCCACACGAGCCTCTCGGGATCACCACGCTTCCACCATGTCCCGGAAGATGCGTTTCTTGACTCACATGTAGGGAACCTTGATGATCTTAGGTCGAAGGACTACATATACCATGATCACTATGAGAATCACTTATGACACTCATATAACGATCCATGTAGTGTTCTCATGGTGGGTCGGTCCAGTACACAAGTTCTCCAACTTGTACCCATATGTAGACTACATATCTCATATTAGTCTCCACATATGCTAGTCATTATGTATTATTGCAACCCGCTCCACAATAATACTAGACTAGGGACGTTTAAGAATATCATTATTCTAGGGTTACAATTATGTTTGTTACAGTTACGCAGAAACAAAACAACAAACATAATTGCTGGATTAATGCCTTAATAAAATATCATGACTCAATGTGCAAAAAATACAATCATCTCATGATTGGCTTTTGGGCACAACACTAACAATCTCCCACTTGCACTAAAAGCCAATCATCCATGTATCTAATACCGATGGACCTAGAATGGCTATCATGCTTCTTGCTGCGTAAGGGGCTTTGTCAGTGGATCAGCAATGTTGCTGTCTGTCGAAGTCCTGCATATCCTTACATCACCCCTCTCGATGATCTCCCTGATGAGATGATAGCGTCGGAGTATGTGTTTGGATCGCTGGTGAGATCGAGGTTCCTTAGCCTGTGCGATTGCTCCATTGTTGTCACAATAGAGCTCTATCGGGTCGGCAATGCTTGGAACCACTCCAAGTTCAGTGATGAACTTCTTGATCCAAACTGCCTCCTTCGCAGCATCAGAGGCGGCAATGTACTCAGATTCTGTTGTAGAGTCAGCTACTGTCTCTTGCTTTGAACTCTTCCAGCTCACAGCACCACCACCAATACAAAACACATAACCAGATTGCGATCTAAAATCATCCTTATCGGATTGGAAGCTTGCATCGGTGTAACCCCTTACAACGAGCTCATCTTCACCTCCAAAGACCAAGAATGCATCCTTAGTCCTTCGTAAGTACTTAAGGATGTTCTTAACAGCTGTCCAGTGACTCTCACCGGGGTTCGATTGGTACCTACTCGTCATGCTCAAAGGCATATGAGACATCGGGACGAGTACATATCATGGCATACATGATAGATCCAATTGCTGAGGCATATGGAATCTTACTCATGCGCTCTCTCTCCTCGGGTGTACTCGGACACTGAGATCTAGAAAGAGTTATACCATGTGACATGGGCAAGAATCCTTTCTTGGAATCTTGCATGCTAAACCTCTTTAGCACCTTGTCAATATATGTACTTTGACTTAGGCCAAGAAGCTTTCTAGATCTATCTCTATAGATCCTGATGCCTAACACATAGGCTGCTTCACCCAAGTCCTTCATAGAGAAACATTTCCCTAGCCAAGTCTTCACAGACTGTAGCTCAGGAATGTCATTCCCGATGAGTAGTATGTCATCTACATACAACACCAAGAAGACAATAGCGCTCCCACTAACCTTCTTGTAGACACAAGGTTCATCTTCATTTTTGATAAAACCAAACTCTTTGATTGCTTCATCAAAATGAAGATTCCAACTTCGAGAAGCTTGCTTCAGTCCATAAATGGACCTTTGCAACTTGCACACTTTATTGGCATTCTCAGGAGTGACAAAACCCTCAGGTTGTGTCATGTACACATCCTCAAGTAGCTTTCCATTTAGGAATGCAGTTTTGACATCCATTTGCCATATCTCATAATCATAGTGTGCAGCAATAGCAAACAAAATTCGGATGGATTTAAGCATAGCAACTGGTGAAAAAGTTTCATCATAGTCAATACCATGAATTTGCTTGAAACCTTTTGCAACCAATCGTCCCTTAAAGGTAATCACATTACCATCCATGTCAGTTTTCTTCTTGAAAACCCATTTGCACCCTATGGGTTTTACCCCTTCAGGTGGGTCAACCAAAGTCCATACTTGGTTTTCATACATGGATTCCATCTCGGATTTCATGGCCACTAGCCACTTCTCAGAGTCAGGCCCCGACATAGCTTGTTGGTAGGTTGTGGGCTCATCCTGATCCATGAGCATCACATCACCAGTGTGAGTCATGAGAAATCCATATCTCTCAGGCTCACGCCGAATCCTACCAGACCTACGTGGGCTCTGTGCTACAGGAACAGACTCTTGAACCACAACATCTTGTGGTGTCTGTTCAGGTTCCATTTCAGGTTCGATGTCTCCTTGTTGTTCTTGAATTTCTTCAAGTTCTACTTTCCTCCCACTAGTTTCCTTTAGAGATAAACTCTTTCTCTAAAAAGACACCAGTTCGAGCAACAAACACTTTTTGCTCAGAAGGATTGTAGAAATAGTAACCCTTTGTTTCTTTGGGATACCCAACAAAAAGGCATTTTTGAGATTTGGGCCCTAGTTTGTCAGAGGATTGACGTTTCACATAAGCGTCACAGCCCCAAATCTTCATAAAAGACAAATTGGGATGCCTCCCACTCCATATCTCATATGGTGTCTTTTGAACCGATTTAGATGGAACTCGGTTTAGTGTAAAAGCTTCAAGCTCGGATGTTGACAGATTGGCGATGTTCTGGTGGAAAAACCATATCTTGAGCTAAACAGATCAGAATTGAGTGATTCTTGATTCATTGGAAATCTAACATCTGGAGCTACAAATCATATGAAGACCATGAAACCCAGTTTGCACGTTAAGGAGGTCCAATTTAGCTTCAAAGTCGCGATTTACGAGTTATCGCTGGTTCAGAAGCAGTTGCAGTATTTTGGGCATATCTTTGGATTTAGATGTCCGTTTTGTGTGGTTCAGGTGTCATTTCAAAGATAAGAAAGATATCTACAACTTTCATGCTTTGTATTTTGAGAAATCATGGCTGCATCAAGTTCGAATTTCAGCTTGAAGTTGAAGACACAAGCAGGAACCACCTGAGAAGACTATTTTGGGGTTTTTATGGCCAATCTTATTTTGTAACGTATTTTATTTTAGTTTCCTATTTATTTAAATTATTTAGAATGTTATTTAGGCCATGGAATTGATTCAGGTCATTTAGGATAAAATTAATTCGCTGCACACCTTAAACATGTGTTAAAAGTGTGTTAGAGTCCTAGTTTGACTAGGTTTTCTTGAGTCCTTTGTAACTAGGTTTCCTAGGTGACTTGGGCTGCGAATTTTGCCCAGATTTCTACCCTATTTTAGGTCTATATAAACGCACATATTCTGGATGTAAACACACAGATTAATGCTGAAATAATATTGCTCTTTGGACAGGTTTTCTCTTTGGTTCTTTGTGGACTGCCTTGGTGCACAAGTGTGCTTGTGTTCATGGAGTTCTATACTTCTCGTTTCTAGTCACAGGTTGATTAGGGGTGGGGGTCTTCAAATCCAGTCTCTTTGATGTCTTGTGGAGCTTGAAAAACATCTTGGGCGCGTTTCATGGTCTTTATACCATCGGGGTTCGCATCAGTTGGTATCAGAGCCACAAGTTCCATTGAAGGACATATCTTTGTGTTCTTGTTTCTCTTCATTTTTCTTTCAATTTTGTTCAGTAAATTCATGTTTTAATTCTCTGTTTTAATCCTTTTTCTTCTTGTTTCAGGTCTGTCCTTTTTATTCCATCCTTGTTCAAGTCCGAAAATCACAAAAACAACAAAAAGAAGTCAATCCGTGTCACCTTGTGTTCTCGGTTTCAAATTGTTTGTTCCTGATTATTTCTTATCTTTCTGTTTCGTGTCCAGCCCTATTAATCTCTCTTGTTTTCATTGTTTCCAGCATCCTAGAGTCAAGAAAACACCAAAAAAAGAAGGATCCAAGTTCAGGAAGTTTCGGTATCAAAAAGTTGTTTCAAAATTGTGCAAGTTTCAATAGTTTCTTGTTTTGGCCGAATAGAAAACTGACTTTTTGTCTTTGGCAGCAAGGAATTTCAAGGAGAACATTTGTTTAGCATCAAAACAGCAAGCAAAAAAGAGAAAAAAAAAAAGAGAAAAAAAGGGAAGAAAAAAGAAAAGAAAAGAAAAGAACAAAGAAAAGAAAGCTTGCAAAAAGAGAAGTTTTTACAAAGTGTTGAAAGTTTTGTGCCCCAAAACCTATCCCATTGTTTTTGAGCCAAAAAGCTTTCTTTGTGGTTCTTGTGATCATCAATTGCAAGAGCTTCCTAGAGTCTTTTAAAGCTTGTTTAGCCCACCTCTTTTGGAGTCAAAATAGTTCTTCAAGAATTCAAGTTTTCTTGTGTGCTTTGAGGATAGTTTTCTTAGAACTTTTGAGAACTCTTTGAATAGCAATATCTCACTAACAAATTGAGTGTTTGAGTGTTCATCTTTTGAGTGAAACACGTGAGGTGAGTGTTTGTGAGGATCTTTGTTATTTTCAGGAGTATGGAGGGCCAGGAGGATAGGAGGATGGAAGTGAGACACAATGAGGAGCCTACCATGAGAGAATTTCAAGAAACTCTCAATAGACTTGTGGGGAGGATTGAGGACATTGATTTGAGGTTGCCAAGAAGACCTAATCCCATCTTGCAACCAAGGAGAGGTCCAAGGAGAGAAGAACCCGAGGAGGAAGAAAGAGTTTGGCATGACCATGGGTTTCCAAGGAGGTGTGAGCCAAGGGAGGACAACAATCTCAACTCCATCAAGCTTACCATTCCATCCTTCCAAGGGAGGAGTGATCCCGATGCATATTGGGAGTGGGAGCAAAAGATTGAGATGGTGTTTGATTGCCATCATTACTCTGAGGAAAAGAAGGTTAAATTGGCTACCATAAAGTTCACTAATTATGCTCTTGTATGGTGGAATCAGGATGTTATTTCTAGGAGAAGGAATGAGGAGGAGCCCATACACACATGGAGAGCCCTTAAAGCCTTAATGAGGAGGAGATTTGTGCCTAGCTACTACACTAGAGATCAACGCCTCAAGCTTCAAAAGCTAGTGCAAGGCCAAAGGAGTGTGGAGGACTACCATAAAGACTTGGAGATGACCTTGACCCGAGCCAACATCATGGAGGATGAGGAGACCACCATTGCTAGATTCATTAATGGTCTCAATCCTGAGATTGCCAACAAAGTGGAAATGGCGCCTTATTTCAACATGGAGGATTTGCTTTATTATGCCACCAAGGCCGAAAGGATCATCAAAAGGTCCAAGGCATCCAAGATGTGTCAAGGAGGAATTTCCACATGGAGAGGAGCATGGAGCAAGGATGTGAGAGAAGTACCCAAGCCAAAAGTGGAGGCCACAAAAGGAGACTTGTCTCGGCCTCAACAAGAAAAGTCAATCATGCTTGTACCACTTTCACCACAACAAGTCTTGGAGGATCAAAGAAAACTTCAAAGTGAGGTTGAGAGAAAAGAAAAAGAGGGGAAAGTTGAGGGCATGAGTGATGAGGGGAAAGCCGAGAAAACAATTGAGAGATTAAGTGAGAAGAGTGAACTTGAGGGGAAGAAGAGTGGAGAGTTCCCGAGAGAAGAAATTGAGTGCGAAGTTGAGAGAAGACAAGAGTGTAATGAACCCAAGCCGAGTGAAGAGAGAAAGACCTACAGAGAAGCCATACTTTCATCTAACATAACAAAGTCTTTTTCTAGTGTTGTATTGTCTTCTTTTCAGGAATTGAGTGGAGATGAATTACAAGAATCAAGTGAGTTGCTGCCCATCGAAGAAGTTGGTGTTCACAATATTCCAAGTTATGTCCCATGCATCAAACCAACAAAGGAGGTTGAGAAGGAACAATTTGAGGTAAGTCCAAGTGATTTCATATGTAAAAGTTTGCCTAACATTGTTTCTTATCCTATGGTTCAAGGGGATGAAATTGTTGCAACTCCACCCAAAGTGATTGACTGCAAAGGTGAAAATTTTGTGGTTCCAAAGGAAGATACTTGGAGACTAAGTCCAACCACTGTAATGTATTTCTTCCTAACACCTAGATATGATGTGGTTTTGCATGAAAATCTCAAATGATGTGTGTTTGCTTGCAATGTTATTTTGAAGAATGGTTTTCATGAAACTAGATTAAGAGAAGGAAGTAAGCATGAAACGTTGACAAAATATGGTTTTAGAGCTTCTAATTCTTCGGTTTTGTCAAATCCTCTTTGGAATTGCTTGAGTTTCTCTAAAGAAAAATCTGTTTTGGAGTCTTTTGTTTTTGAATTTGTTTGTTTTGCATCCATCTCACATTATTTTGTTCTGTCTCAAGTTAAATCTACTTCTTTGGAATTTTTCATGCATAAATTAGCTCATACACATACATTACATACTTCTTTGATTTTCATTCATGTTCAGCCCATTTTTGTGAGTCAATCTTTAATTTCTAGCAAGCATTCTTTTGTCATGACACATGCATTACACAAATTTTTTAGCATTGATCTTTTTACTTTATGTCCAAACCTAAAAGTTTTTATTTTGAGTGAAAATTCTGGTTTTAAATTCAGCCTTTTAAGGAGGTATGTTGAGTCCTTTGTTTTGTGTCACATTTCATTCACAAATTTCATGCATTGTTGTGCATATACATGCAAAAATAAGTTTGCTACTGAATTGGTTTCACTTAATCCTATCTACTCCAATCTTGTTTCATTTAAAATGCTTAGGATTTTTGTGAAATTCATGCATCATTGTTTTGTTATTAGTTTAGGCCACATTGTGTTCAATTCTTGTTTGTTTGAATGGCCTATGCAAACTATTGTCTTGACATGCATAACTTGTGTTTTTCATAACCATAACACTTGTGTGAGTTTAGGTCCATTTGTTTTGAGTGCATACAGCATCCCTAAGGTAAATTCTTCCAACACCTTTCCTAGTTTTGGGAATAATGTTTTTGAGATGGCAAAGGCAATGAAAGTGATGCCTAGAGTTAAGATGAAAATTGTGCAAAATTTCAGATTTTTTGTGCTAATTGCTTCTAACTTTGTTTTTGACCCTGGAGGTATCAAAATTATCATTGCATTTGGATATTGGTTCAGGTTTTTCACAAGATTAAAGCTCCATACACAAGCATTCCATGCTATTGGTGCTTATGTGAAAGGTAAGTGCTTATGTGTTGATTATTTCATTGTTATTGATTCAATTCCCTTTTCTAATGCAGGTTTTGATTCGAGGACGAATCCTTCTAAGGAGGGGGGAGCTGATATGATCAAAGAAGGCACAACCAAGGATGGCAAGGATCCATTGAAGATAACTAGTGGACCATTGACAAGGAAGAAGGCTAAGGAGCTCACTAGTGCACTTCAAGCTTTTGTTTCAAGCTCTTGGAATTTTTCAAGGAGCTGCTAGAACATGCAAGGATGGATATGACAGATTGGCGATGTTCTGGTAGAAAAATCATATCTTGAGCTAAACAGATCAGAATTGAGTGATTCTTGATTCATTGGAAAGCTAACATCTGGAGCTACAAATCATATGAAGACCATGAAACCCAGTTTGCACGTTAAGGAGGTCCAATTTAGCTTCAAAGTCGCGATTTACGAGTCATCGCTGGTTCAGAAGCAGTTGCAGTATTTTGGGCATATCTTTGGCTTTAGATGTCCGTTTTGTGTGGTTCAGGTGTCATTTCAAAGATAAGAAAGATATCTACAACTTTCATGCTTTGTATTTTGAGAAATCATGGCTGCATCAAGTTCGAATTTCAGCTTGAAGTTGAAGACACAAGCAAGAACCACCTGAGAAGACTATTTTGGGGTTTTTATGGCCAATCTTGTTTTGTAACGTATTTTATTTTATTTTCCTATTTATTTAAATTATTTAGGATGTTATTTAGGCCATGGAAGTGATTTAGGTCACTTAGGATAAATGGAATTCGCTGCACACCTTAAACATGTGTTAAAAGGGTGTAGGAATCCTAGTTTGACTAGGTTTTCTTGAGTCCTTTGTAACTAGGTTTCCTAGGTGACTTGGGCTGCGAATTTTGCCCAGATTTTTACCCTAGTTTAGGCCTATATAAAGGCACATATTTTGGATGTAAACACATAGATTAATGCTGGAATAATGTTGCTCTTTGGAGAGGTTTTCTCTTTGGTTCTTTGTGGACTGCCTTGGTGCACAAGTGTGCTTGTGTTCTTGGAGTTCTATACTTCTCGTTTCTAATCACAGGTTGATTAGGGGTGGGGGTTTCAAACCTAGTCTCTTTGATGTCTTGTGAAGCTTGAAAAACATCTTGGGCTCGTTTCATGGTCTTTATACCATCGGGGTTCGCATCACATAGGGGCACATACATCACTATGTATGAGTCCTAGTAAGTCATTAGCCCTTTCACTTTGCCCTGTGAATGGGGCTTTGGTCATCTTGCCCAACAAACATGACTCACATGTCTCACATGATTCAAAATCAAATGAGTCCAAGAGTCCATCCTTATGGAGCTTGGATATGTAGGTCTCATTTATATGGCCCAAGCGACAGTACCAGAGATAGGTCGGGTTTGAATCATTTATGTGGCCAATCATGAGATGATTGTATTTTTGCACATTGAGTCATGATATTTTATTAAGGTATTAATCCAACAATTATGTTTGTTGTTTTGTTTCTGCGTAACTTAACAAACATAATCGTATTATTGTGGAGCGGGTTGCAATAATACATAACGACTAGCATATGTGGAGACTAATATGAGATATGTACTCTACATATGGGTACAAGTTGGAGAACTTGTGTACTGGACCGAACCACCATGAGAACACTACATGGATCGTTATATGAGTGTTATAAGTGATTCTCATAGTGATCATGGTATATGTAGTCCTTCGACTTGAGATCATCAAGGTTCCCTTCTTGTGAGTCACATACTTTGATACTTTGTTTTGTTGCTCGTAACTGAGTGAATTTGAAGGAGGTCATTGGGTATGTCACATATCATGCGGAGGGATTTCTATGATCAAGATGGGATTTGTCCCTCCTACTTAACAGGAGTGATATCTTCGAGCCCATTGATGGAGTGAGACTTAGAAAATGCATGGCCATGCTCGGATGAGTTGATATACGATATCAATGTCATCAGTTTAAGTTGGTCTACTCGGTAATCAAGAAACCAAAGATTGGGCTATACGAGAGTGACACATTCCATGTCTCGTGCTTAGTATTGATATCTTGGACAAAGGGACAATGGCATATATCGGTGATGATCATAAATTTTTAGTCGAATCATTGATAATCTTGTCACTTGGGTAGCAATGATGTGTTGCTAGACACTGCTCATTGCTTATGATCATAAATGTGATTTATGATCATTGCCAACGTGGCAAGAGGCTATTGGGTCGCATACATGGAGCTATTTGGATCATTAGAGTGCATGGGCTAATTATTTGGGTTATGGTTTCACTTTAATTTCGTATTAATAATGGGCCAAAGAGTTGAGCCATTATTAAGCCTGAAATTAAATCCTAATTGGATTAGGGCTTCGAAACCCATTAGGCCTGGAAGTTGAGTCTCACCATAAATACAACTTTTAAGTGAGAAATTCGCAGGTCTCTTTGCCCTAGCCTCCAAAAAAGACAGCCACACTCTTCTCTTGCAATTCCTTTGAGGACGCAAGCTATCACTGCGAGTGCAAGAGAAACGCATCTGCCGGGACGTGGTGGAAACGTGGTGATCCCGAGAGGCTTGTGTGGATACCATAGAGAGCCTGAACGCGTCAACTGTTCAGGTTTTATGATTCGACTCCACAGTTGAGTGAGATATCTTAACCGAAAATTAGGTATGAAAATTTTTGAACACCCGGTTTACCCCGTTTCACTTGGATCCTGGAGGGTTTCAGTTAAATTTCGCTGTGCTGTTTGGCTCCCGAAACCCATTAGAAATTTGCAGGTGTCCTTGCCCTAGCTTCCCAAAAGGACAATCGCACTCTTCTCTTGCAATTCCTCGGAGGACGCAAGCTAGCACTACGAGCACAAGAGAAACGCATCTGCTGAGACGTGGTGGAAGTGTGGTGATCCCGAGAGGCTCGTGTGGATACCATAGAGAGCTTGAACACGTTAACTGTTCAGGTTTTGTGATTCAACTCTACAGTTGAGTGAGAGATCTCAACCAAAAATTAGGTATGAAAATTTTTGAACACCCGGTTTACCCTGTTTCACTTGGATCTTGGAGGGTTTTGGTTAAATTCCACTGCGCTATTTGGCTCCAGAAACCCAACAATGGGTTCCTATATGAATCCTAGCAGTCTAGTGTAGGCAATATTGGACGGGTAGTTTGGCTTGCTCCAAGGTAGTGGCAACATGTTGGTGCAAGTAGTGGGATGTGACTACCATCCTAGGGGAAGCTTTTCAGAACCTTACAATAAGGTAAGCAACATATTTGCTAGTAACAGGAGGTGTGGACCTCCAAGGTGGGGAATAACCCATAGTTTTAGAATTTGAATCTAAAAACCCTAGATGGGTTAGGCAACAGCAAAGGAGACGAAGATCTGCTGACCAAGAGAAGAGAACTTTTGTTCGAGCAGGCTACATATCATAGTAGAAGAGCACTCTCTTATATTTTTACTATAGGAGTAAGGGCTTGTGGTCAAAACCAACAAGGCCTTAAGCTAGCATTATGGATGTTCTCTGTAAGTATAGACATGGAGTTACCAACAAATTGTTTGGTAAAGCAATAGGACTCGAAAGGAAGTTAATGGAGTCAGACACACGATTGGAAATGTGGAGGTTGGCTAATCCAACCTAGTTGGAGCATGGGCAACATGCCCACAGTGTAGAAGTTTACTAAAGATCAAGAATGGATCATGAGGATAGTAAGGCTTATGCCCAAGGTGTAAAAAGGATATTGCTCTAAGGCATGCACCTAGGAAGCCAATTTTTGTGGTCATGGGCATGATTAAGACAAAGCCAGCCTAGGAATAAGTCCCCAATAGTTGTTGCTACAAGAAGTTGACCTAGTACACCCAAGTAATAGTTCAAGTTTCACCTCAGCTAGTTAAGTGGTCGAGGTAGCAAACTACCATTCAGGCGTAACACTTGACTAGTAGCCATAGTGAACTCATGAGCAGGTTAAGACTAATGTGAGGTAAGTTCCAAACCTTCCACTGGTAGTTTAATTTTTGGCTGGTTGTTCTAGCATCAATAGACTGGCTTGGTCTTGTTTAGCATGTTAGACAGTTCTCTTGAATGGGGCTAAAGGTGAGTCTGAGTGCATTAGAACCTAAAAATGGATGAAGTGTTAAGGGAATACCTAGAGCCTAGGACCCATTTGGTAGTGCATAAAACTACATAAGTGGAGGCTTGAATGCCTTAGATTGGAAGTGTTCTAAGGTTCCATAGCTTGTGTCCTTTCATAAGTTATCTTGGCTGGCCTAGTCAACATTAATAGTTGGCTAAATAACTAGATGGATTCTTTAGAGCATGGGAGCAACAAAGCAATTTAGCAAGACACCAACAAAGTAAATAAGTAAGATTTGAATTTTTATATCCAGCCATGTTATGCAGATGGAATTCACTAAATGAAACAAGAAGCAAGGAACTTATCCATAGGGTCAACAGAAGGATAGTTTTATTCGTTCATTAGTTGAATGCCCTAGTCTATATCTAGCAGGAGTAAAAATAGTTGTTGAGGGTTGGTTTTAGCTACCAAGTGGTAGTGAGAGAACCTGAGCAATACAAATGACAGCCATTGACAAAGGGATAGTATTTGATCGTGGCCACCATCCTAAGGTTAAGGAGAGTTAAGGGTCACTAAGGTGACACATGGGAAAAAAGTGCTCAACTAGTGAGGCTAGTTAAGTAAGTGAAGGACTATGTCCTAGATGGAGCCGAGGAACTTGTGGTAGCTTTTAATTGCTTTTTGTGCTAGTTAGTTATTGGAAATTTGAAACTTAGGTCAAGAATGACCAAGTGATGCCAAGAATGGTAAGCTTTGCCCAAACCCTTTGGGGTAGAGTTGGTAGGTCCTTGTGGAAGAATTCACTATAACCGATCAAGATATGGCCTTATGATGGCCATAGTTGAATCTCTCACCCAACTAAGTGATTCACTTAGTAGTCTGAAAGTGCCAAGTGAGTATAGGTATAGTTGTACTGAAGTGGTCATATTTGTGACTTTGGTAGTTGTTGGAATTCATTAGAGTACAAGAAAGTCAAGGGTTAAAACCATAGTCAGAGTTGGATGGATTAAGCTAGTCGAGAGCCAAAGTAAGTGTGAGTTTCATTGGACCTTAGTGCCTTATAAAGGAAAGGCATGTGACTCACAAGACTGGGTAATAGGTTCACAGGTAAGTTTGACAACTCCAAGGGATAGTACCAACCCTAAAGTACATAGGAAACACTTTAATGCACTGGAGGAGTTGTAATAGATGAGCCACCAGACGAGTTTCGAATGGCTAGCTAATCCCTATTAATGAACTGAGTAAAGTGATGAAGTTATTTCATTCCACCTAGGAAAAATTATGTTATGGTGATAGACTGCATCCACACATCATCCCAACAAGAGCTTGGCATGGCGTAGTTCATGCTGTGGTAGCTAATGAACACTAGACGATAACGAGTTTCCTAAAAAGTGAAGACTTAGTGTGTAGGCTTCATGCAATAAGGATACTCTGAGTATAGCGATGGAAGTATCAAAGACTCATACTTCAGGGTGTGCCAAGACTTACAACTCTCAGTAGACCATCCGATCAAAAGAGCCCTAAAGTATGGTGGAGTATGGAGTAGAGTATACCTTGGGTGCTAGGAGTGTGTTACGTGAGCCTATAGTACACTAGTGACACACTCAGTTTAGTGGTTGTTTCCAATGTTGAGTACTAGGCAACGATGAAGACCATCAGTGCTAGAGTTAGTGGACAAGTCCTATGATTGTTAAGCTATCTTCCATTGAGAGTTTTGGTAAAAGGAAATTGGGTGCTTGACCTACGCTAAAACTTCTAAAGTGCAAGTGTTAGTGGACAAGTTTTAAGCTTGTTAAGCTAACTTGCGCTAGGAAGGTTTGGCACCAAGAGAAGTAAAGAGAAGTTGTTGGCCACCGAATTTATCAGGACAGAGTTGAGTTGTAAAAAAAAAAATCCTTCAATGGTATCTGTATGTCAAAGATGGTGGAGTATCTTGCCATAGTGTTCAAAGTAAAGTCGGACTAAGGTGCTTTTAAATTGTGCATGGTCAAACAAGGTGGGGGAATAGTGAGCATTGCGGTTAAGGTTGTCACATGGCATGAATACAAGGTATGGCAACGGCTACAGTGCCTATACAGGTGATGGCCCAACTTGAATACAGAAGGGCATTAGTTATGCAAGTTGGGTGGGTGAGCAACAGGTGAGTAGTCACAAGTTTACAGCCTTTGCTAGGTTTGCTCAGGATATGCTAGCACCATATCCTAGGCTTTAATCTCAATGTAGGGAGATCCAATTCAGGGGACCGAATTCCCCAAGGTAGGGAGAATGTTATGGCCCTCTATGCAACGGACCTTTAATGGTCAAGTAAGACTTGTTCGACAAGTCAAAATCCCTAGTTTAATGCCTTAATTAGCTTGAATAAGCAAGCCAAGCAAGTGTTTAAACAGGTAGATGGTTCCTAGTTCATTTTGGCACGTAATTGTAACCAGGGGCAAAATGGTCATTTTGCACCTTAAGGTGATCAGTTCGATTTTCCAAGCTCATAAGCTATTATTTTGGACCTAAGTGACAAGAAACTAAAGAGTTGGGCTAAATTGCCATATCTATTGGCACTATTTAAGCATGGGGTACTTTTGCAAAAATAACAAAAGCTGAAGGGCTAAAGTGAGAATATGGCTATTTAAACCATTTTCAAGGAATTGGTAGCTACTATTCATCATCTTCAACCTCCCAAACTCGTAGCTCTCCTTCTCCTCTCCCATTCCATGGCCAAACTTCCATTTCTTCATCAATTCTTGGTGGATTTTGGTGCCCTATGAGGTATATATGCATGAAAGGGCTTATTCTTGCATAGTTTGGTGTGGAAGCTCTTGGATTACGTTTTTTAGCTTGGTGAGATTAGGTACGTTTTGCCCAAATGGTTTACTTGATGTTCTTGAGTTGTTCTTGGTTTCTTGAGCTTCCATGAGCTTGGGTTTAGCTTAATTGAGCTTATTTTGGATGCCTAGTGTGTTGATTTGTTTGGAACTATAAAAGCCTTAGTGGAACATATTGTGCTTGGTGTAGATGCTTGATTTGTACTTGTTCTTCAGAATTAAGGTAAGGGATTTATTTACCACATTCATATGATGCATGTCTTAGTTGCTTGAATGTTGATTTCAAGTAGTTTGGAAGATATGCATAGGTTATGGTAGAATTTCCTTGTGATGGACTAGTATAAATCAAGGATTACTATGGTGTAATCAAGGACCTCAAGCTTTGTTTGGTTAGCACCAAAATGGCCTATTGTAGTATTCATAGAGTTCTAGAGGTTGTCGAGCTTTTTCTTTGATGTTTTGGTGGGGTTAGACGCCCCCAAAGTGTGTATGGACACAAAGAGTAGAAACAGGGCACATCTAAAACCTAAGTGTTATAGTTGTTGGTGATGCATCATCAACTACGTCATCATTCCTGATGACGCGTCGCCAAGCCCCCGATAACATTGACATGCTATAGCATTTTTGGCATAACTTTTTGCTTGAGTGTCCGATTGAGGTGATTCAAGATTCCACATAAAGCTAAGAGGAAAGGCTATAATTATATGCTATCAACAATCCGAAATTCTACCTAGATTATTTTTTAATTATTTCCAAAGGAAGGGGCTTAAGAGTTCCTTAGGGGACTTAAGGCGGAAGGTGCCTAGTGGTGCCTTATTACCTCCCATGGGTCCTTAAAGTAATAGGTAGTTAATGAAGCCTTCTTGAATGTAAAGAAGGCTTGGTGGAAGATACGTTGGAAGATGTTTCATGTACTACAATAGAGCCATTAGGAAGGACAAGGAGGTTTAGAGCCATTGGTGGTCCAGTTGAAGACTTAAGGATTAGGACACCAATGAAAAACCCTAGTGTATATATATTGAGTCCATTCATAGCAAGTCTTACCATAATAGTGTGAACCAAACAATGGTGGACAGTGGAGCACCATGGATGAAGGCTTAGTGCACTCGTTGCCTAGCCAAGCTGTGCCTTAAGGCACAAGTGAAAGCTTAGTGCATCCTTAGCAAGTTAAATGGGTGGAGGCTTAGTACACAAGTGACCTAGTCAAGTCTAAGGACTTGAGGCACTATGTGGAGGCCTAGTATACCCAGTGGATTTCTTACAGTGCAAGCAAGAAGCATCCACCTTGTTCACCTGCACAATAACCAAGGGAAGGCTACATTACTGTGTTAGTCAGTAAGTGAAGGCTTACTAAGAGCAAGTTAGTGACCAAAAGTCATTAGGCATAGAGTGATGCCCCATGAAAAGGACAAGGATGAGGAGGGGTCCCAAAGGACCTAGGCATATGCACATGTATTAGACTCTCAAACTGCATTGGGCCCGCAGTAGATTTCATATATGCTATATATATGAATGGCCTCAAGTTTTTGTTTGCAAGTACCCAAATCCTTACTAGAATCTTTGGATTCTTACTCCCTTTACTATTGTTGTGTAGATTTCATTTATTTAGAGTTGGCGACCATAGGGGGGTTGCCGGGCTAGTGTTTTACTTGTAGGTAAACCACTAAGTGATTTATTATTGATTCTAGTTTTACTGGTCAAGTTGTTTGTGCTAACTATAGTTGTTTTGCAGCCTTGCAGTAGCTAGTAGCTCAAGGATGGACATAGTCGACTATGGATCTTAGTAGTAGTCTTCAGTATTCATATTTACGCTAGTTGGCCTCCAATGTCTCTAGGTCGAGTAGTATTTTAGTTGCTTTTGGGCATGTGCATAGTCTTTACTTATGGAATGATGCACATGCATGGTTATTACTTGTAGTAAATACACCTGTGTTTTATGCTTCAGTTTGTGTTTTAAATATATTTTAATAAACTACATGCAATGTCTTAGTTTCTTTTCATGTTTGTTAATTAAAGTTGAAGCAAGCCCATGCATGCTACATTTTAGGTTAATAACTAAAGAGCATGAAAGGTTTTAAAATGGGACAAGTAATTAACTAGCCAACTGCAATTAATGCGAGACTCTGGTTCTGTAGTCTTCCTAAGAGAGCCTCATTCGGGGTAGGCGACGTTACAGCTGTAGTAGGATTCTGGAATGGAATGAAGAGTTTTTTTTATTGTTGAATCTTATCGTCTTACTTATTTCCAACCTTGAACTAACATCCCAACCCTAATAATAAGGATGTACTTGAACTAAGTGATAAGGAAAACATAACTTGAAAGGAAAATTTTCATTTGATTTGACCATTCACAGTTTGTACTTATGCGGGCCAGGAGTATTACATTTTTTTTTAGGATTTTGCCGTATACAGTTTATACTCGTGTAGGCCAAAAGTATTACATTTTTTGTGTTTTTTTTTTGTTTTGTCTTACAGTTTAAGCTTTTGTGACAAGGAGCATGGCCTGAAGTCTTCATGCTAGAACTTCTGCAAGAACTTTCCATTGATGGGGCTGATTCTTAAACCATCTTTGTCCACTATCTTGTAAGCACCATTGGTGTAGGCTTCAGTCACCATGTATAGACCATCCCATTTTGGCACAAACTTTCCTTTGGTGTGCTTCATCATGATGATTAGTCTCCTAATGGCTAACATCAGGTCTCCAGCTTGAAAAATCCTCGAGCGCACCTTGTTGTTGAAAGCTTTTGCCATGTGAGCTTGATAGCACTCTAAGCGTTGTTGAGCTTCAAGTCTTGTCTCATCTAAAATGTCTAGCTCCTCTAGTCGTAACATAGCATTTTCCTCATTGGTCAATCCTTCTTGCAAAGCTATCCTTAAGGAAAGGATTTGGCATTCCAACAGTAGGACTGCTTCCATGCCACAGACCAAGGAATATGGAGTTGCTTGAGAAGGGGTTCGATGTGTTGTTCAATATGCCTAAAGGGCTTCTACAACTTTATCATGCCAGTATCTTTTTTATTCTGAGTTGACCATTTTCAAAAGGTTGCACAACATTTTATTGAAGGCTTCGGCTAATCTTTTTGCTATAGTGTTGTACATAGATAAGTTATGTTGGACAAACTTGAACTTGGCACAAAGTTTACCGATCAATTTATTGTAGAATGGCTTTCCATTGTCGGTGATGATGTAGTGGGGAACTCTATATCGGTAAATGATATTCATTTTGATGAATTCCACTACATTCTCTTTCTTGGCTTCCTTCAATGGGATAGCTTTTGCCCATTTTGAGAAATAATCTGTGGCAGACAAGATGAACGAGTGCCCAGTGGATGACTTAGGAGTGATTGGCCCCACAATGTCAAGCCCCTAAGGATCAAAAGGCCAATAAGCCACTGTGGGATGTAACAACTCCAAAGGTCGATAAATGAGGCTAGCATGGAACTGGCAGGCTTGACATCTATTGGCATAGCTATCCCAATCATTCACCATAGTTGGCCAATAACACCCCATCTTTTTTTATGTGATGGTAAAGTTTTGGTCCATATTGATGAGCTCCACATATTCCAAAATGAGCTTCTTCTACAACTTGTCTAGCTTCTTCATCACTTAGGCATCTAAAGAGGACTTCTTTGATAGAGCGGCGATAGAGAACTTCCTTGCAGTGGATGAACCTTGGTGCTCTTTGGTGAAAATCAGCTCGACGGCAAGAGTCTTCAGGTAGGTTACCATGTTCTAAGTAACTAATAAATGGTTGTCACCAATCCTCCTTTGGTTCAATGATGGATATAGTATGACAGCACCCATATTTCTCGACTAACATTTGCGGCACCACCCATCTCTTACGTACTTAGATCAAGGTTTCTTGCTCAGTTGAATTTGCTAGAACGGCTGCTATGTTGGCTAAAGCATCGGCATGCCATTTGTACCCTTGGGCAACATGATAGATGCTTACTTGATCTAACCGCTCTAGTAAATACCTTGCATATTCAAATAAAGGGAGTAGCTCAAGTTTTTGAACATCGTATTCTTAGAGAAGCTTATTGACCACCAGCTTAGAATTGCCAAAGATCTCTAATTCTTGGATTATTCGAGCCTAGTACTCCACTACATTATTCGAGCATTTCTTAAGTATGCTGAAAGAGTATGGAAAAATTTCATTGTAGGGAGAGATGACCGCCACACCTGCCCCCACTCCATATTCTCGAGATGCACCATCAAAGAACATCTTCCAAGTCAGGATGATTTGTGCAAAGAAGACTTGCTCAGCTGGTAGGTCTAGGAGTTCCCATTCTGCTGGCATAGGGTGATCAACCAGGAAGTCTACCAAAGCTTGTCCTTTGATTGCCTTTTGCGAGATAAACACTATGTCAAATTCAGAGAAAAGAATAGTCTATTTAGCCAACCTTCCCAAAAAGACTGGTCTTGACATCAAGCACTTTAGTGGATCGGCCCTTGACACAAGATGGAGTACGTGGGCTAGCATATAATGCCTTAGCTTCTTTATAGCAAAGATCAGTGCAAGGCATATCTTTTCAATGGGAGAACAGTTAGCATCTGTCCCAACTACCCTTCGGCTCAAGTAGTAGAGTGCAATTTCCTTCCCCTTATCATTTTGTTGAGTAAGAAGTTCCCCAATGAGTGTTCTTGGGTAGCTATGTACAATATTAAAGGCTTTCCTTGAATCGGAGCAGCAAGAATGGGTGGATGGAGTAGGTATTCCTTTATACTTTGAAATGTATTTTTGCAAGCGTCATCCCAGATAAAAGGCATATCCTTTTTTAGGAGCCTACTAAATGGGTGGCTTCGTCCTGCTAGGTTGGAGTTAAATTGCCTTATGTATGCTAATATTCCTTGCAGGCTTTTAAGCTCACGAGTGTTACTTGCCTCGGGCATTTTCAAGATTGCGTCTATCTTTGATCGGTCCACCTCGATGCCACAATGACAGATGATGAATCCTAAGAACTTTCCAAATGTAACACCAAAAGAACATTTGAGAGCATTCATCTTTACTTGGTATTTGCGGAGTCTGTCAAAGATGTCACACAAGTCCTTTAAGTGCTCTGACTTACTTTCCATCATCACCACTAAGTCAGCAACATAGCATTCTACTTTCTTGTGCAACATGTCATCAAAGATTCGTTGCATCGCTTGTTGGTAGGTTGCACCAGCATTCTTGAATCCAAATGGCATAACTTTGAAGCAGTAGATCGTCTTTAGAGTACTAAAGGCTGCAAACTGCTCATCTTTCAGATCTATGCGAATTCGGTTGTAACCAGAGAACCCATCCATGAAAGACAAAGCTTTGTGTCCTGCCATTGACTCAACCATTAATCCTGTTATTGGCAAAAGGAAGTCATCCTTTGGGCAGGTTAGATTCAGATCTAAAAGTCTATGCAGATTATGATTTGGCCATTCTTCTTCCTCACGACTGCAATATTTGAAATCTATGTGGGATACTTAACTTCTTGAATGAAACCCATATCAATAAGCTTATCTACTTTAGGCTCAATTTGTGGATTAACTTTTGGCCAAAATCACCCTTGAGCTTGTTTGACGGGGCAGGATCCATGCTTCACAACAAGGTGATGGACAACGATCTTTGGATCCAATCCGGGCATCTCATTATAGGACCATCCAAAGACATCTTTATATTCTTTTAGTAGGTCAAAGTACCTTGCCTCTTCTTCAGTACTCAATAGGGTGCTAACAAACACTGGCTTTGGATGATCTAATGTCTTTAGGTTTAGTTCCTTCAGGTGATCAATAGTTACTTGCCCCCGTTCCTCAAAAGCTTTAGGTGCAAGGCTTGGTTTAGTTTCCTCGACTACTTCCCTTATGCTTGGCTCATCTTCATCTTTCCCATCAAGTGTGACATTATTGCAGGAGGCTACTTCTTCTTGAGGATAATCATCTTGGTGAGATGTTTGGTGGTGATGCCTTTGTCTTCTTTGCCTTTGGTTCTTGGCCTTTACTTATGCTTTTGGATGAACTCTATTTGGCTCGAGTTGTGCAAAAATAGAGGTCCTTTGTATATTACTGGTAAAGGCTTTTGGTCCCAAGCATTGAACATTCTCATGAGTTTTTTTTTCTCTTGGTTGACTTGCAACTTTACTTAGTCTTCATCATACTCATAAATTTGGATCATCACCCGGTTACATGATGCATTCTTTGTGAGGTTAAATGGTTGATGTCCTAAACCATGCTTTCTCCAAGTGGCTCTTTTCCAAGGATTACATCCAAATCACCAAGTTGGCAGGGTTCACCCTTACGATATCATGCCTTTTGAAATAATTTCTCAACCTTGGGACCAAACCATGCATTTGCTTTCAAGCTTTGAAATTCTTTCATTTTCTTTGTAGGTTCATCAAACACAGCCAATCTAGAGTGTGAGAAAATTGGGAGGACCAAGTCTTCTTTTAGCACTTTAGCATCTTCTTTAGGAAAGCGAGGTTTGCTGCTCATGGTAGGGATGTTCCTTTTGGTGTTCTTTGCTTTAGGGAGCATTATGGAGAAAGCCTTGGGCTTCGTATCTTGGCAGTCCTCCAGGAAGAACTTGGCATGAACAAAATGTGTTTCCTTGATGTCCAAAGGGGTAGTTTATGCCATAACACGCTTGATTCTTCCATCATTATCAACATACTTGAAGCATTGGTGCTAAGTTGATGGTTCAACTCCATTTTCATGCAGCCAAGTATGCCTGAGCAGCAAGTCATTGGAAGCATTTGCGTCAATAACATGGAATAAAGGGGAGGTCTTCAATTCTTCTATCTCCATTGGAAGCTAAATTTTCCTTGTAGAGCATTGTTCCTTTTGGTTGAAACCTTGGATGATCAACTTACTACTTGAAAGATCCTTTGCAGATAGCCTGACCTTCTTCAGTGTTCGAATAGGCATGAGATTCACAACAAAGCAACCATCAACTAAGATTCCCCTAACCCACTGTTCACAAATATATTTGCTTACGTAAAGAGGTCAATTATGCCTACGATGGCCTAACTATAAGTCTTCATCATAAAAAAAGATTGTAGGCATGCAGGTGACATGCTTATCATTTGCCTTTTTGTGAAACACCTTTCCTTCATAAGTTCCTTGGTCAATGAGCACTTGAAGCAAGGCTAGCTGAACATCTAGTGGTAGCTTGAGGACCTCATTCATGGTCATGGTTGTAGGGAGATCTTTGAGTTTGGAGATGATGCTAGCCTTTACCACATCAACTTTATCTCCAATGCTTACTTTGCCAAGTCCCTTTTGGCTGCGACTTGATTTGCTATCTCTGTGAACGCCTAATGCCTGTGGTGTTTACCTCAACATTATGTTTTATAAAGCATAACTTTGGGAAATAGTCAAGCAGTGTCATGGACCTCCTAACCACTTGTGATGATTCTGCATCTGCTGGATGTAATCATTTCCAAACTTTCCTAGGCATTTGAGGATACACTCTTGTGGGGTTACAAGTATTTTACCCTTCTAGCTTTTTGTCTTTTGGAGCTTCTAGCAAGGGATAGTGTGGTGGTTGATTCCTTCTTCGTCTTTGGTCTTTCACCATTGTCCAATCACCATCTTGCTCATCTGATGAACTAGAACTTGTTAAATCTCCCTACCCAGTTGGCTTTTCTACTTGGTAGCTCATCGTGTTGAACACTCTTGAAGGACTTGGGGATGCTTACCTTTCTTGTCCAAGCATACTTTTCTTTCTTACTTATGAATGTTGACCATCCATCACTGACTTCATCTTCCGACACAGATAAGGACTCCCATGTATCTAATTCATCAACCATGACTTCATAAAAGCTTAGGGCATTTAGGTCTTTAGAGTATTTTTGCATCCCAAGGTATGCATAAATAGTTGTTACCTCACCATCGACCTTAAATTTCACTGGGACAACATCTTTTGGGCCGCATGTGAGTACTTCAAGTGTATTTTCCTTCTCTGTAAAGTCTTGAGTAGAGATCTTGACTTCATCCTCAAGTTTTTCTACAAACTTTGGGGAAGTCGCTCCAAAGCATATCTAGGCAACATTGGCAACCAATGGTTCCTCCAAATCATTGAATTTGATATGCCTTTCCTTTTCCATGTGAACTATGAGATCTTACAACACAAAGCCTTTCTTGACGGGATGGCCAACGATATAGTAGAATCAACAATAATCGAGGTCATCCACTCATCCAACCTCCTCTGGTCTCTTTGGGTTTAGCAGTTCTATCAAGTTCCTTTCTAGGAACTGGTCCAAGATTGCCGGTACATCCAAATTTGTAAATAGGTATTGCTTTACTTCAAGTTCCTTGAGTGTCAATATTTTCTTTACATCTTGTTGGCTCTTCACAAATTTAGTATCAAGACTTGAGCTCCTTTTTGGAGATCTTCGCTAAAGTAATAGCTACATCCATGGTTTCCTTTGTCTTCACAACCTTTTCTTCCTTATCTTTTTTGCCATCTCTTTTTTGGGAGGAACTGCTTAGAACATAACTGCCATGCCTTGCAATATGGACCTCTAAGTCATGAGCCCTTATTGTGAGTTCTTTGAACAAGTGGCATGTTTCCTTTTGAGCTATAGAGTATTCCCTAGTGTATCCCTTGCGCTAACATATTGATGGAAGAGGATTCACTTATCCACTCCTTGCAACTGAGGATGTTGGCTCTCTATCGCTCTATGTATTTTTCCATTGGCTCGTCTTTCCTTTGTTTGATCACTGCCAACTCCAGGAGGCTGACCGTCCTTCTTGTGCTGTAGAAGCGTGAGAAAAACTCTCTTTCCAGTTGGTCCCGTCCATCAATGGATCCAGTAGGAATATCCATGTACCAGTCAAAGGCAGCACCTTTCAATGATCACACAAATTGCTTCACCATAAGATCACCAAAAGTCCCAGCATTACTGTAGGTTTCACTGAAGTGGCGCACATGTTGCTTCGGATTGCCTTTGCCATCAAATTGTTGGAATTTTGGTGGTTAATAGCCGAATAGAATCTTTAGCTCATCAATCCTCCTTGAGTACGACTTTGTATACACTAGGGATGATTGTGGAGCCACTCCAGATTGAGCTCGAACAGTATCCATGATCATGCGTTGTAGTCGCTGAACAGACAATAAGGTTACAGACCTTTGAGCTTTTTCGTTCAAAGCACTTTGTAGGACCGTACATCATATTGACTTTGCTTTTACTACTTTTTCATGTTCTAGAACTTTTCAGTAATAGGATCAACAGCTTGCTTAGTGCCACTTATAGTTACTTCCTTAGGAAAATGTTGAGGTTTTAATTTACTCATCAACAACATAATCTAGGCATCTTTCTTTTTAAGTTTGGTTGTCAACCTTTCAATGGAAAATGCCCTTTGCTCAAAATGATCCTCAGGATTTCCAGAATCTGCTACCAAGGCCGGCAAATTTGACTCCGAAGATGAAGAGTAATCTGCCCACAATTTTTTTGGGAAAGTCACAAATCCAGTTTTAGATTCTTCATTTGTGGTGGCCTTCTTCATTGATGTCATGGAAGATGAACAAGCCCATATCTTTTCTGCAGAAACTTTCGCTTCCTTGAGTGGTTGAAGTGGCTTGATTGATTGGATATCCCTTTTGTTGGTTGAACTTCTTGCTTCTCTATAGCACCTGCTTCTTTGTTGCTTTTGTAAGAAAATTGCTTTAGCGAAGATGCCAATTGAGATACTTCAGCATGAGCTTTTGCACGAGTGACCAGTGCGACTTCCTTTTCCTTTGCCGCATATTTCTCGGTGTTGATAGTAACACTTTCGGCTTCCATGATCTTTACTTGAATTTCTTCAAAGCTTTCACGATGTAAGAGATGAGAGGTAGAGAATGTCCCCAATGGAGTTGCCATAAATTTGTACTCACAAATTTCGCATGTAAAAATTACACCCTGAAATTAATTGTAGCACAAACTACAATATTAAATTTAGAATAGAGATTTTTGGGGCTCAACTCTCTAGCATGCTTCTCATGTGCACAGTCCTCTGACTAACACTTCAAGCTTTTGGTGGAGACACAAACGGCTTCTTCACGAACATGGACTCCGAATTTTGTCTTGGATGAACATGAACCGAGGTCCCCACCGCTTCTTTCGGTTTGAGATTTTTTGTTGCACTCTTTGGACCTGGGGCTTCGGGCAATGTCCGCCGCTTTCTTGCCACTTTCCTTGGAGTTTGTCTAGGCACAGAACAGGAACAACTACTTCACATTCCTCGCCGCTTCCACCGGATCTAGACTTGAACTTGATGAAGCATTGTCCCACATTCTTCGCATTCCTCACCACTTCTACTGGATATAAACTTGAACTTAATGAAGCACCGTCCTGTGGTCTTTGCATTCCTCGTCGCATTCTTTAAATCTAGCCTCAAAATTAGGATTTGATCTTCTTTGGACTTGATTTCTCCTTTCACAAGGTGTTTGTGCTTGATCGACTTGAAGAGTTAGAGAAAACTTCTTGTAGAGAGATTTTTCTTCCTATCTAATTGTTTTTGCTTCTCTAATTCTTTATTTTTCTTTTTCTTGGCCTTGGGAGCCTATTTATAGGTGTAGAAAGGATGTAGTTTGGTTTAACAAAATCACATGTGATAATTATCATATATTTATCTCTTGTATTTATCTTAAGAGAAAATAAATATGATAATTATCTATCATTAATATCCAATTTATGTAATCTAAAAGGATAATTAATGGAACATTTTGAAATATTTGGAACAAATGATGGGCTTTTATCATTTTGGATTTTGAGGCCTAATTTACCAAAATGGACTTTGGCTAAGATAGCATAATGAGCCTTCATTTGGGGCCTCCGTTACTTGTTTTTGGGCTCTCAAAAATTAGGTTTCTTGAATTTGTAGTTTCCAAAATTTGATGAAATTTTGAATTTTAGACATCAATTTAGAAATTGGCTAGACAATTTAAATTGGGTTTAATACATATTTAACCCAATTAAATTTTGATGTCTACAAACATATAGTCACAAAAATTCAGATCTGGCCAACTTAAGTTTGATCTACAAAAGAACCTAACTTTTTTACAGAAAGCTTTAGTTAAAAAAGAATAGTTTAATCGAAAAACCAATAAAACACAAAAATTTTTGAAAAAAATCATTGAACTTCTTGCTTAATCTTTGCCTTGTATGGTCCCTCCATCTTGGAACAATGAAACCAACAACAAAAGGTTAACCAAAAGTAGAAGAAAATCATAGACAAAAAAGCCTAGAATTTTTTTGTAAAAATACTTTCAATGTTGCTGCTTAATCTTGCCTCTGATACTTCTGTGGAACCAAGAAACCACTAACAAAAGGTTAACCAAAAGTAGAAGAAAATAATAGACAAGAAACCTAGAATTTTTTCCTAAAAATACTGTTAACGTTCCTGCTTAATCTCCGCCTCTTACAATCACTCTACCACTGAGATAAAGGAGAGCATCGGCAGAAGGTTGACCTATGGCAGATTTGAGTCTTTTCCAACAACAGAAGCATGACAAAGAAAGGAAGAACAGGCGGATGTGGGCAAGAAATTTGTTTTGGAGAACAGTGTCCTTAAGACATGTTTGTGTTGTGCCCAAAAGTGAATCATAAGATCATTATATTTTTGTGCATTATGCTATGACATTTTAGTTAGGCATTAATCCAGCAATTATGTTTGTTGTTTTGTTTCTGCGTAATGTGATAAACATAATTATAACCCTAGAATAAAGATATTCTTAAATGTCCCTGGTCTAGTATTATCATGGAGCGGGTTACAATAATACATAGTGACTAGTATATATGGAGACTAATATAAGATATATAGCCTACATATGGGTACAAGTTAGAGAACTTATGTACTGGACCGACCAGCCATGAGAATGCTACATAGATTGTTACTTGAGTGTCATAAGTGATTCTCATAGTGATCATGGTATATGTAGTCCTTTGACCTAAAATCATCGAAGCCCCCTATATGCGAGTCACATACTTTGTTACTTCCCTTTCTTGCTCGTAACTGAGTGAACTTGAAGGAGGTCGTTGGGTATGTTACATATCATACGGAAGGTTTTGTATGATCAAGATGATATTTGTCCCTCCTATGTTACAGGAGTGATATCTTCGGGCCCCTTGATAGAGTGAGACTAAGAAAATGCATGGCCATGCTCAGATGAGTTGATATACGATATCAATGTCATCAGTTTAAGTTTGTCTACTCAGTAATCAAGAAACCAAAGATTGGGCTATACATCTTCGGGCCCTTTGATAGAGTGAGACTAAGAAAATTCATGGCCATGCTCAGATGAGTTGATATATGATATCAATGTCATCAGTTTAAGTTTGTCTACTCAGTAATCAAGAAACCAAAGATTGGGCTATACGAGAGTGACACATTCTATGTCTTGTGCTTAGTCTTGATATCTTGGACCAAGGGACAATGGCATATATGGATAATGATCATAAAGGTTTAATCGAATCATCGACAATCTTGTCACTTGGGTAGCAATTATGTGTTGCGAGACATCGCTCATTGCTTATGATCATAAATGTGATTTATGATCATTGCCAACGTGGTAAGAGCCTATTCGGTCGCACACATAGAGCCTATTTGGATTATTTAAGTGGATGGGCTAATTTGTTTGGCTTATGATTTCATGATAACTTCGTGTTAACAATTGGCTCAAAAGTTGAGTCATTATTAAACCCAAAATTAAACCTAATTGGATTATGGCTTTGAAACGCATTAGGCTTGGTAGTTTAGTCTCACTATAAATACACCATATAGTGAAAAATTCATAGCCTTACCCTAGCCTCCCAAAAGTGACAGCCACACTCTTCTTTTGCTATTCGTTAGAGGATGCAAGGTAGTACTGCAAGCACAAGGGAAACGCATCTACCGGGACGTGGTGGAGGCGTGGTGATCCCATGAGGCTTGTTTGGATACCATAGAGAGCTTGAACACGTCAACTATTTAGGTTTTGTGATTCAACTCAATAGTTGGGTGAAAGATCTCAATCGAAATTAGATATGAAAATTTTCAAACACCAAATTTACCCTGATTCACTTGGATCCTGAAGGGTTTCGGTTATATTTTGCTGTGCTTGTTTTGCTCCTAAAACCCTACAACATAGAGATAAGGCTGCCTCCAGCGAGAAATTCATTTATTAGGAAAGAAGTGAGCTAGGGTTGAACAAAATCCATATTTATTGGCTGTTTACAATGGAAAACTACTCATTAGTCCTTGACCTCTTTTAAGACTTATAGTTGAACACACTAAGTCTATTTTCTTTCCACCTTGCGCACGTATAAATTCTCTTGAACTTATCTTCCGGGAATTTGTTATAATTAACTTGGGCTATTAATTTTTCCCACCCTGGTCTGGGCTGCATGTGTTACTCACTCTGTGGTAGTCCAATTATGGTACCAAAATTATGCATTTAGAATCCCAGGATTGGTAAGGTTCTGTAGGCCATCAGATCACTACCCTTAGTGTGCATACCCAAGTGGCCCTTTTGGGCACTATGTGTCGTGCCCTAAACTGCCCCTGGCCCATTTGGGCCCGATTACTTAAAACATGCGGCAAAACTTTTCATTACACGGAAGGGGCTTTTAAAACTCATTAAGACTTATAGGCACGAACCCCAGGATACTTACCGGTACTAGCTCATTAAGTTCTTTAATTAAGGTTAAGTTGAAGTGCTCTCAGAAACAAACTAGCACCTATGTGGATTTCATGCATTCATTTTCATGGTCTTTACCAAGCTTAGCCAAGAATATGCATGGCAACCAAAACACCAACTTAAGTTTGAAAACTTATTTTCATGCATATGCATTGCATGCTTATGTGTTTTGGTGTTCACTAGTGCACATAATCACTTAGTGCCTTAGATGCAACTAATGCTTAGGCATGCATTAATTCATATACGTAGACTTAAATTCCTTATTAGCCAAACTTTACACAAGCATCCAATTTCAGGCTTTTTCTAAGTTTACTTGCATGTTCTTTACTAAGTGCACATACATTGCCAAACATTTCATGCTTTCAACATAGACATGGGCTTATGGGCCTTTTAGTACTTAACATGAATATGGCCCAAAATTAACCAAGAATGTATTCAAATTTTTGAAGTTCTTATTTAAGCCCAAAACATACATTTAAGCAAAATTTCAACATGCTTCAAGTTTCATGAAAACATAACCCATAAATTCATGCATGGGCCTTGGTAAGTCCACCAAGCAATAAAAACACCAAAAAATGTCCAAGTCCATAGTACAAGCCCAAATCCAAGTTTGGCCGAATTTTAGCTAAGTCCATAATTTGGTCACTAAAGTTAGACCAACAAAACATGCTTAAAAGCAATCCATAAATCCACAAAGCCGTGGAACATAAATTTCCACCTTAATAGACCTTGTTCCCACAATTCTAAGACTTCAAGTCCTGCACAGAAAGTCCACATTTTTTTTAGCTTGTTTACAAGCAGCTTATATACTTAGAACACTTAGAATATTTTGAGCAAAACCATACACAAATCGAACCTTAGCACACAGAAAGAGTACTCAAGACTCTTAGCTTGATCTCTCAAGCAAACCTTTACCTACAAAAGTAGAGTAGGGCGGGTGAGTTATAAAACTCAATAAGGATTCCGTGGCATCCAATGCCTAACTTATGGCCTCCAAGGCCTAACATATGCCAAGAATGTAATGGCAAAATAATCCTTAGTCCTGCAAAGAAAACATAAAGACAAAGAAAACATAAAGATACATGCATATAACAATAATATCATAATTGGGGGTTAGCATGCACAACAAATCAAAGAAGCACACAAACACACGCCACTTAGCACTTTGTTCACAGAAGGGCAGCAAGCATCCCTCAAGTTTTAATTCATTAATTTCATATACTTAATGTTTCGGAGAGTTCAATTAGCATAGGAATTAAGGTGGCCACCTTAACTCCTAGCCCATAATGCTTGCTTACTTAACTTAGCTCATGAGCAAAACAGAATTGCCAAAGCAATAACATAACTTAAGCCCTCTTACCACTCCTAGGATCAAATGGTTCTTTGACCATCACCTAGGGGCCTAAGTACTCACACAAAAAGGCCATGGAACTATACCATGCAATAAAGTGAGTATAGGAATCCTTACCCACAACACCGAAAGCTTTAGAAGCTTATTTTCCTTTGTTTTCCTTTGTTTTCCTTGCTTGTTGACTCTAGAAATTGTTTTCTAGCATAAGAACCAATATGGGCCAAATTTTATGAATAACCATAAAGTACCAAGAACACTTGGTGATTAACTCAAATTACACAAAATACCAAGAACACTTGGTGTACACTTACAGAACCTCATAAAAGAGGTATGGCCAATTTCTTGTGCTTAATGTTCTTCAAGCTTCTTCTTGATTTCTTGCTTTTAATGAACTTAGAAACTCAATCACACAAAGAGTTCCTTGAGTAGAGCTTAAAACCTCCAAGAAATGGAAATGCCTGAATTTTCCTCCTTGGTTTTCTTTGAATTCTTCACTTGATTCTTGCTCTTTATGGTCTTAAAGCTTGAATTCTACCAAGAATACTTGGTTTTAATTTGAGGAAGGATGATTTCTAGCTATGGCAAAATATTTAGATGAGGAAAAGAGTTGGAAATGTGTTTGGAATGGTGAGACTTGGTATGGAAGAAAATGGAGAGAAAATGAGAGAGTTTGAGAGCAAATGGCTTTGAATGAGTGGATTGATTATGTTTTAATGTGTGGGAAGGTGATGGCCGGCCATATGGGAAGGAAAATGAGTGTATAATGTGCTTGGAAGAGTGGAAGACAAGATGTATTGGAAGGAAGACTAATTGAAAAACTTTTGGGTAAGTTTGGTAAAAAAAGTCAAAAGTAGGTGAAAAACGAATCCAAGGTGATGACTAAGGGTGGGAGGTGGATTAAAATATTGGGATTTGGAGGGAGGTGACATAAAATATTGGGAATTGGAGGAGCATGGCTGGCCAAGGCATCCTAGGCCATTAAAATGGCCTAATTCCCCCTTTAGTCCTCCAACTTTATGTTTTTTTAGGCAATTGAGCCCAACTACTAAAAATCCCTTTGTTCAATTGAGTCCCTAACCTTTGAAAACCACCATTTCCAACACTAATTCTCTTGGCCTAGGCCAAGCTTATTTTTTTAAGATGTTCAACACTCAATGATGCACATGCCATATTGTCTCCTCAATTTAATTGAGCTAAATTCCCGATTAAGGAAAAATTCTTATGCTCTAAATCCATTTAACCCGAGACCTAATCACTTTGGATTGTCCGGGAATTACAACACTCCCCTCCTTAAGAAACTTGGTCCTCCAAATTTCCTAGAAGTTTTCGGAAGATATCAAGATAATTCTTAAGCATTTCAACTTCAACCTCCCACGTGGCCTCCTCCTCAAAATGGTTAGTCCATTGGACTTTTACCATCGATATCCACTTACTTCTGAGCTTCCTAGTGTCCTTTGCCAATACCCGAATTGGTTCTTCTTCATAGGTGAGATCTTGGGTGATGGGAACACTAATGACTGTTAGTGTTGTACCCAAAAGCCAATCATGAGATGATTGTAATTTTGCACATTGAGTCATGATATTTTATTAAGGCATTAATCCAGCAATTATGTTTGTTGTTTTGTTTTTGCGTAACGTAATCAAAATAATTGTAATCCTAGAATAATGATATTCTTAAATGTCCCTAGTCTAGTATTATTGTGGAGCGGGTTAAAATAATACATAACGACTAGCATATGTGGAGACTAATATGAGATATGTAGTCTACATACGGGTACAAGTTCTCAAACTTGTGTACTGGACCAACCCACCATGAGAACACTACATGGATCATTATATGAGTGTCATAAGTGATCATGGTATATGTAGTCCTTCGACCTAAGATCATCAAGGTTCCCTACATGTGAGTCACATACTTTGATACTTTCCTTTGTTGCTCGTAACTGAGTGAACTTGAAGGAGGTCATTGGGTATGTCACATATCATGCAGAGGGATTTGTATGATCAAGATGGGATTTGTCCCTCCTATATAACGGGAGTGATATCTTCAGGCCCCTTGATAGAGTAAGACTTAGAAAAATGCATGGCCATGCTCGGATGACTTGATATACGAAATCAATGTCATCAGTTTAAGTTGGTCTACTCGGTAATCAAGAAACCAAAGATTGGGCTATACGAGAGTGACACATTCCATGTCTCATGCTTAGTCTTGATATCTTGGACAAAGGGACAATGGCATATATCGGTGATGATCATAAAGGTTTAGTCAAATCACCGACAATCTTGTCACTTGGGTAGCAATGATGTGTTGCTAGACACCGCTCATTGCTTATCATCATAAATGTGATTTATGATCATTGCCAACGTGGTAAGAGCCTATTGGGTCGAACAGATAGAGCTATTTGGATCATTAGAGTACATGGGCTAATAATTTGGGTTTTGGTTTTACAATAATTTCATATTAATAATGGGCCCAATAGTTGAGCCATTATTAAGCCCGAAATTAAAGCCTAATTGGATTAGGGCTTTGAAACCTTTTAGGCCTGGAAGTTGAGTCTCACTATAAATACAACTTCTAGTGAGAAATTCGTAGGTCTCCTTGCCCTAGCCTCCAAAAAGAACAGCCATACTTTTCTGTTGCAATTCCTTGGAGGATGCAAGCTAGCATTGTAAGCGCAAGAGAAACGCATCTGCCGGGACGTGGTGGAAGCGTGGTGATCCCGAGAGGCTCGTGTGGATACCATAGAGAGCCTGAACATGTCAACTATTTAGGTTTTGTGATTCCACTCTACAGTTGAGTGAGAGATCTCAACCGACAATGAGGTATGAAAATTTTTCAACACCCGGTTTACCCCGTTTCACTTGGATCCTAGAGGGTTTCGGTTAAATTCCGCTGTGCTATTTAGCTCCCGAAACCCATCTGTGGTATCAGAGCTACTGGTCTTGAGTGTTGAATCGAATGATGCTATATGTTCAGTTGCTTTTCGGCCATGATTAATTAGATTGATTCATGATGCATGAAACCGGAACTCATAATGAACATCTGAGATATATGAAGAAATGACACAAATTGGTTAATGAGATTAACCCGAAATTGAATGGTATGAGATACCTATATGGATTAGGATTCTTGCAATAGTTGCAAAACCCTAGCTTTGTTCGGATTTTGCCTGTTCGGGCACCGAAAGTAAGGTATTTTTGGTGGCTCGAATGGAGGAGTCTCGGGTGCCTACTTGGTCGAAATAGAAGATTTCGGGCAAAGCAATTGTAAGACAATTTTTTGTGCCGTGGGGCGCTGCCCCCCATGTCCCCCACAAGGGCGGCTCCCCTTGACCCCGTCTACTAACCGGTCGGCGGAACCACCACCCGCTAATCGGCCAGCGGGACCACCGTATACGAAGTGCCACATAAATAAAACTGGTTAATCAACGCGCGAAAATTGGCATGCAAATTTTTTGAATGAGATTTGACATGATATGCTGATTGGTGTTTGAAGCATGGTGCATGGTTATAGCCCTTGATTGGTTGTACTTGTAAATACGGCTTGCGAGTCGTGCGTTCTCTTATCACTCTCATTGTACATTCTCTTCTCACCTTACTCCCCTCGAATGTAACTCGAGGTTTCTATTATTGATGTAATGGTGCATTATGGGATCATCCAAGGTGGTATGTCTAAGCATCATCCAAGGAGGTATGTCCAAGGAGGTGACAACAAAAGGGCAGCCAAGAAAGGAAGAGAAGGAGCTTGTGAAGACTCTTTTTCTTTTCTTAGGCTTTTATGATATTCTCATTGGCTTGAGAATATTGCATAGTTTGGGCTATAACGATGTCATGTTTACTTTCTTGAACGTATGAGATGTGATAGCCGAAGGACTATCGCCTCTCCTAGAATGTACCTCCTATCAAAAGCATGCTCGGGAAGCTTGGCACCATCCGAGGGAGGCACTAGTACTGACCTCGGACTTGGAGAATTCCAGTGCCTCGAGCGCGGGATTTAGCCTAGTACCCTAGAGAGCTCCAAAGGTGCAGACAGCCCCCTCGGGGGATTAAACAGATCGCCTTCGGGGTAGAAGAACCAGCTACCGCAAGCAGGAGAGGATTTCCCGAAGGTGAAACCTGCGAGCTAGGCAGCGCCCCGAACTGCGAACATAACTCCCGAAGAAGGGTGTTCGTCCCAGAGACCGACCTCGCCCAAAGGACATCGGTAGTACGGCAGGAGCATTTAAGGAGCCTCTGACACATCGCCCACAGACGCGCCATGTCACCTCAAACGACGCTCTGACACGCCGACGCCGCCCAAGCCTTGTCACAACCTGTCTCGGACCAAGGCTCGAGAGAGCCTACAAACAGCTACTTGTCCCCTGTGTCCAAAGGTACACAGCAGATCTGACCAAACACGTGTCACGATTTGAACGGGCCAGACACTTCTATAAATACCAAAGAGCAGCCCCTCGCAAAGGGCTGGTCAGTCAGTAGAGAGGACACGAACAGGCAAGGGCACTAAACCCCTGAGTGCTCTCATTCCTTCACCTCTCAGAGAACTAACTTGGGCGTCGGAGGCTCCTCCCCGGAAAAACATCCCGGGGACCTCCTAACCTTTCTTTTTGGGCTCTTCAGGTACCACTCCCTGGGAAACCTCCACTTCGGGCGTTCTCCTCCTCAGGAAGTCCCTCCAGAAACCACCATGTCCTCCAGCGAAGATGTCTTCGGACATCATTTGGCGCCGTCTATGGGAACCCACCCTCAGGTTGCTGTCGTTGAGACTCGGCGTTCTAAGGACAAAGGACTCCCGAAGTCCCCGTCCGCGCCTGAAGTCCAACCGGCTGCTGAGCAAACTTTTCCAGGGACTTCCACGCCCGAGGAAGAACGTCCTCTCGTCATAACCATGAGCTTCCTCCATGACTTCCAACGCTCTGTTGTGGCTGAGATGACACAACAGATAGATAGAAGATGGCCACAACAAACTCAAACCCAAAGGTCTCCTTCACCGGTACGCCCTCGGGAAAAGAGCCCTAAAGCAGTCCGCCGTAGTTCGGGGAGTGAAGACCCACGTGAGGAGTCTTCAACAGAAAATATGCCCCTCGGAGCACTCCTTCCAGGGCAAACGGGGCCCAACCAACCCAAAATTTGACCCCGAAGGAGCCTTTTGCCTGAGACGAGGTCACCCTCTCCCCGACGACGAAGCCATTCTCCGAAGAGGCGTCGTCGATCTCCTCCACCCGAGGAAGAACCTAGCACCGCCGCCCTCATGGAGAAAATATTGGCAAGGCTGGACCAAGTCGAGAGGCAGGTGGCTCGCAAGCCAGTTTGGGCCAGACTGTCTGAGTCTTTTTGTGGGGATCAGTCTCCTTTCACCCGAGCTGTGGTCGAGGCAGCTATGCCAGGCGACTTCAGGGTGCCTCGGCTAGAAACGTACGATGGTCGGACCGACCCACAGGCCCACCTGATGAAGTACAGACGCAGCATGATGATGCACGGTGCGGACGACGCCACCTTGTGCAAGTGCTTCGAGGTCACCCTTTCCGGGCCAGCAACCGCGTGGTACAACTCCTTGGCTCCAGGAATCATCGAAAAATTCCAGGAGTTATCAACAGCCTTCACCCAACAGTTCATCGGGAGTCGCCCGACGGCGAAGATGCCCGTTCAAATGTTCGACATAGCACAAAAAAGCGGAGAAACTATACGCGACTATGTCGAGAGGTTCAACAGAGAGGCTTTAAGTGTTCCAGACTTTCGGCCCGAAATACGCATCCTCGCCATGACAAGGGGTCTTCGGAGGGATTCCCAACTCTTTTACAAATTCTCCAAGGACCCTCCAGACACACTAGGCGAATTCTACCGACGGGCCGAACAGCACATGACGGCCGAAGAACTAAGAATGGGCGGACCCAGGCCCGAGCACACCCGTGGCGAAGGGCCCAGCCAGCAGGCACGCTATCCGACCGACCAGCCACCCCGACCCCGGAGGATGCGAGGAAGGAAACCCCCGAACTTCACAGCGCTGAACACCACGAGGACCAACATCCTCATGACTCTGGAGAGGCAGGGAACACAAGTTCAGAGGCCAAGGGCCATGACCGCTGAAAATAGAAAAAACATGAAGAAGTTCTGCCAATTTCATCGCGATCATGGCCACGACACTGAGGATTGCTTCCAGCTGAAGAAGTATATTGAATCGCTGATAAAACAAGGCCAACTTCGGCGGTACCTACGGTTGCCTTCCCCGAAGGGGAAGAAAGAGGAGGAAGGAAAGGTAGAAGATGAGGACTACGACTCCGACAGGCGGAGAAACCGAAGTCCGAAGAGGCGCCCTCCACCCCCTGCGGGAGTCATACAAACAATCACGACGGGGCTCCCATCCTCGGAAAGAAAAAGGAAGGCCAGGGAAATAGCTGTCATGGCCTATCAAAGTCCGGCGAAGAAGCTATCCCGAAAAGATGGTTCCACAGTCGTCTTCCCTCACGACGACCCACTCCTGATCATGGCAAGAATTGGAAACCTGATCATGGCAAGAATTGGAAACTGGGATGTCAAAAGGGTATTGCTTGATGACGGATCAAACGCTGACGTCCTATTTTCACAACTGCTGCCGAGCTTAGGCATATCCATCAATGATCTCAGGCCTGTCACTTCACCGACCTTCGGGGTAGGACCTTCCGAGTTACCCGTCCTCGGGTGGATCGACCTTCCATTAATGATGAGAGGGACTTCGGTCAAAGGAGCAGCTGAGTTGTTTGCCTCGACGATGGCGAGGTTCATCGTCATGGATGTCCCCTCATCATACAACGCCATCCTTGGAAGGCAGACGCAGGGAAATCTGCACATTCGCCCTGACGTGAGACATTTGACTGTCACTTTCGCCACCAAGGAAGGAGACGCAGAAATCTTCATAGATCAGGGCGAAGTAAGAAAGGTGTTCGTCAAAGCCCGAAAAGCCCCAGCAAACAATTTCACACAAGCTGTAGAAGAAGGGGCTTCAAAGTCAAAAAATGGCGAGAAAGAAGTTTCTGGCAAGGTGGAAATGGAAGAAGTGGAACTTATCCCAGGACGAAGTACCCAAATAGGAAAAAACTTGTCCGAAGGAGATAAGAAAAAACTTGTATCCTTTCTGGTAATGAATAAAGACCTGTTCGCCTACTCGCCGAAAGACAGGCCGGGGGTAAATCCGCGCGTAATACAACATAGCCTCAAAGTAAGTCCGGAAGCAAAGCCTGTCCGGCAAAAGAAACGAGGCATCTCAGCCCATAAAAATGACTTCGTCAAAACCGAAGTCCAACGTTTATTGGAGGCAGATGTAATCAGGGAGGTCAAGTACCCCGAATGGCTAAGCAATGTGGTGATCGCCACAAAAGAAGGAAGCAACAAACTTCGGATGTGCATCGACTTCAGAAACCTGAACAATGCTTGCCCAAAAGATTCATATCCTCTCCCGCCAATAGATCAACTGGTAGATTCAACTGCCGAATACGGGCTCCTAAGTTTCCTAGACGCCTTCAGCGGCTACCATCAAATAAAGATGGACCCCTAAGACGAAGAAAAAACAGCCTTCATCACCGAGGGGGGGACATACTGTTACACCAGGATGCCTTTCGGGCTCAAAAACGCAGGAGCCACCTACCAGAGGTTGATGAGCAAGGTCTTTAATGACCAAATAGGGAGGAACATGGAAGTGTACGTAGATGACATGATAGTTAAAAGCAAGCTGCCTGTAGACCATGTCACAGACCTAAGGGAAACTTTTCACCAGCTCAGGACCTTCGGAATTCGCCTTAACCCTGAGAAGTGCACCTTCGGGGTAACTTCGGGAAAGTTCCTTGGGTACATGGTATCAGAAAGAGGCATTGATGCTAACCCAGAAAAAATTAAGGCTCTGTTGGAATTCCGAACTCCTGCCACAATAAAAGATGTGCAGAGACTTGCTGGAAGAATAACCTCCCTTAGCAGATTTATTTCCAGATATGGAGACCGGTGTCGAGCATTCTTCAAAGTCCTCACTAAGGTAGCAAAAAGGGAGGACGACCTCGAGAGTAATGATCGTCCTTGGAATGAGGACTGCCAAAAAGCTTGGGAAGAACTCAAAATCTACTTGGCTCGCCTGCCCACTTTGCAATAGCCCCGCGAAAGAGAACCTCTTGTGTTGTACCTCGCCGTCACAGAAAAAGCAGTAAGCTCAGTCCTTGTGAAAGAGGAAGGGGCGAAGCAGTGGCCAGTCTACTATGTGAGCAAGTCCCTGCATGGCGCCGAAATCAGATATCCTTTGTTACAGAAAGCTATATATGCCTTGGTCCTGGCAGGAAGAAGTCTACGACCATATTTTCAGGATCACCCCATCATCGTCCGAAGTAGTTTACTCCTGCGGGACGTCATGAAGAAGGTTGACCATTCGGGAAGGCTCTAGAGCCTTCCCGAATGGTCAACCTTCTTCATGACGTCCCGCAGGAGTAAACTACTTCGGACGATGATGGGGTGATCCATGGTCGTAGACTTCTTCCTGCCAGGACCAAGGCATATATAGCTTTCTGTAACAAAGGATATCTGATTTCGGCGCCATGCAGGGACTTGCTCACATAGTAGACTGGCCACTGCTTCGCCCCTTCCTCTTTCACAAGGACTGAGCTTACTGCTTTTTCTGTATACAACACAAGAGGCTTTCGCGGGGGCATGGCGCCGAAATCAGATATCCTTTGTTACAGAAAGCTATATATGCCTTGGTCCTGGCAGGAGGAAGGCTACGACCATATTTTCAGTCTCACCCCATCATCGTCCGAAGTAGTTTACCCCTGCGGGACGTCATGAAGAAGGTTGACCATTCGGGAAGGCTCTCCAAATGGTGTATAGAGCTTGGCGAACACGACATCACTTATGAACCTCGGAAAGCCATAAAAGCTCAAGCCTTGGCAGATTTCATTGCCGAGGTCCCCATTACCGAGGACAGCCACCCAAGTCCCGACGAAATGAGCCAGAATGGGCCTTGTACGTTGATGGTGCCTCGGGCGCCGAGCACCAAGGAGCAGGGGTGATCATTAAAGGCCCCGAAGGCCTGGAAGTAATGAAGGCCATTAAGTTCAGCTTCAATGTCACCAACAATATGGCTGAATATGAAGCTCTCATAGCGGGCTTGCGCCTGGCCAGAAAAATTGGTGTCAGAAACTTGAAAGCCCATAGCGATTCCCAGCTAGTAGTTCGGCAAACAGCAGGGGACTACGGGGCGAAGGATCCAACACTGGCAAAATACCATGAATTAGTAACGAAGCTTATTCGAGAATTCGACACCGTGCGAATCAAGAGCGTGCCTCGCAGACATAACGCTGAGGCAGATGAATTGGCAAAATCAAAAGCATATACTGAGGTGCTAAGCCAGCCGAGCATTACAGTGCTGAGCATAATGACTTCGGGAAGAAGCTGGAAAGACCCAATAAAAACATATCTCGAAACCAATACGCTCCCCGAAGACCCCAATGAAGCAGCAAAAGTGCGGAGACGCTCCGGTCGTTTCTTTCTGATTGGAGAAGAGCTATATCGGCAGGGATATGCAAATCCGCTACAGAGGTGTGTTGGCGAAGAGGATATTGAAATAATCCTCCAAGAAGTTCACGAAGGCGCTTGTGGTTCGCACATCGGAACCGACGCCCTGGCAGCGGTGATACTTCGCCAAGGATACTTTTGGCCTACCCTGAGGAAAGACGCTAGGCGGTTCGTCCAGAAATGTGGTAATTGCCAAAGACATGCAAAAATCCAGAGAACACCCTCGGAACGGGTAACTTCGGCAAACTATCCCTGGCCCTTCGCAGTTTGGGGCATAGACCTTATCGGGCCGCTCCCGACAGCGCCTGGGGGCGTGAAGTTCTGCGTAGTCGCAGTAGACTATTTCTCTAAATGGGTCGAGGCAGAACCTTTGACGACTATCTCGGCAAGAGAAGTGCACAAGTTCGTGTGGAAAAACATAGTATGCAGATTCGGCATACCGAGGGTACTAGTGGCTGATAACGGATCCCAGTTCATAGACAAAGGATTCCAAGAGTTTATCAGCGACCTCGGAATAAAGATGCACTTCGCCCCGGTAGCTCACCCCCAAAGCAATGGGCAGGTGGAAGTATCTAACAGGACCATAAAAGATGGTCTGAAAAAGAGACTGGGGGAGGCAAAAGGGAAATGGCCAGGAGAACTCCAAAGCGTACTATGGAGCTACCGAACAACGCCCCGAAGGGCTACAGGGGAAACTCCTTTCTCGCTCGTCTTCGGTACGGAGGCCATAATCCCAATAGAGGTAGTGCGACCATCAATACGAGTGCAGGTATTTGATGAAAGTGGAAATGACCTCGGCTTAAGAACCAAGCTCGACCTCGTCAGTGAACATAGAGAAATAGTGGAACTAAGAAGGAAAGCTTTCCAACAAAGAGTGGCCGCCGCTATAAACTTGCGAGCTAGGCCAAAAGGAATAAAAAAGGGTGATCTCGTTCTCCGAAAGGCGGAATTCGCACCCCAGAGGCCATCACACGGCGTACTTCGCGCGAATTGGGAAGAACCTTATCTGGTTCTTGCCGAAGTACGAAGAGGGGTGTACAAGCTCGGTGACGCCGAAGGCGTGGAATTAAAAAACACTTGGCATTCAGATGCCTTGAAAAAGTTCTACGCTTAGAATCTTGACGAAAGGGTTTACATTGTACAAAGTTAGAAAAAAAATTTTCTAGCTACACAGGCTTCTGAAAGAAAGATTCTTGAACAAAGGATATACTAAAATTCCGCGAAGTTGGTCGCCAGAATAAGCATGGGTGTGATTTCCTGAAGTCCCTCGAGCAAGCATGTTCGGGACAATAGGAAATGAAAAACCTTGCGAGAATTTCTAAATACAAAGGCTCACGGAGAATCGATCTAATCTTCCGAAGTCTCTTGAGCAAACGCGTTCGGGGCAAAAAGGAATGAACAATCTCACAAAAAAGACTTAGCCAAAATTCCTTACAGGAAAGAAAAAAGTCTTTATTAAACAAATGAGATCGGTTTACAAAGAAGAAGAACTACCAAAGAAAGAAAGAGTACAAGGAAGGAGAAAAAGAAGGCAGAAGGGGCCTGAGATAAATTAGGGATTCTCGGCGTCCCGGGAGCCACTAGCGCCTGCATCCTTTTCCACCACCGCCCGCGCCCGAAAAGTCTGAGGAAGGTTCAAGTGCTCGAGCTTGGACCAAGACCACCGAGGTCCCTCAGGAATATTTAGGGCCTCCAGGAAAGAAAGGTCGAGATCTGGAAACCTTCGAAGAACTTGATGGCGAACGAGACAAAACCCGTCTTGAAAACCAACTTTGGTCATCTCGTAGGATTTCCTCTTCTCGACCCCAAGATCATTAAGTTCCTTCTCCAGGCCTTCAACCTTTTTCCTTAACGCCTTCACCTTCTTTTTCTTTGACTCATCCTTCCCCTTCTTCGAAGAATCGACCTCGGCTTGAAGTGCGGCTTTCTCGGCCTCTGCCTTCGCCAGAAGAGCCGCAGAATCCGACTTCTCCTTTTGAAGTGCCTCATGAACCGAAATCAACTCCACCATTTTTGCACCGAGGTCGGAAATCTTCTAGGAGGAGTCCTTTATAAGTTCTTCTTTTTCCTTCGTGAACTCCTCCCGAAGGGCAGTAATCTCTGACGCCGAAGTTTGGGCCAGCTGAGTATTTCGAGCGAGCAGGTCCAAGCATTGGGTCTGGTATTGTTCTATAGTCTTTGAAGCGGCGGCCTGGTACATCCCCTGCCTCGCCACCCAAACTCTGAGGAATCCGGCATATCCCAGCAGTTGCAGAAAAACAGAGCCAAGAATGAGACAAGGCAAAAAAGGAAAGGCAAATGCTTAGAAGAAATCAAAGACAAAAAAGGAGCAAGGAGAGAAACACACCTGGGCGACGTGCTCGGAAAGCTTCGCGGTGAGGGAGTCATCATCCGGATGAGCCCCCGTAAGGGCCCTGAAAGAAGCTTCAGTCAAGACCCCATTTGCAATCTCCTTGGCCATGAGCGGGCAGTCTTCGGAGTACATGTCCATGTCCTCCGTGAAGGACCAAAACGGCTCCTTCAGACTCTTCCCCTTCGGGATATGGGCATCCCGAAGGGCCCGCTTCCGGGCATGCTCGGCAACCCAATCCGGAGGAAGAATCTCCTCTGTACGACAAAAGCAGAAAAATTGTCAAACAAAAGTAGCTGCCAAAAAATTCAGAAACTAAGTGTCTAAGGCATCAAACCTGGTGGCACTTCGGCGACGTCGTCGCCAGAATCCAGGGCCCCCTCAGAAGAAATCTCCTTCCCTTTCCTCTTGCGGCGATCTTCGACAGAAGGGGCTTCCACCAAAGCGTCCAGAAGAGCCGCCGAATTAGGGCTTGAAGGACCAACATCTGCACCAACCTCGGTCGAAGGCACAGCAACGGTTACCTCGGGCTCCTCGCCCTCCTCCTCAGAAATCTCCTGCATAGGAAGGGGCACGGTCTTCTTCGATCGCTTAGCCACCGGAGGCACCCCGCCAGCCGCCTTCTGTCTTCGGGAGGCAGCCTTCTTTGTTTGTTCGCCTTTCTCGGCCTGCCTGACGAAAAACGATCGGTAATAGGCAGCAGTATCGTCGCCCATCTCTGAAAAAGAGAGAAAACATCAGCGTAAGTCCAAGATGAAATTAAAACGAGGGGACCAGGAGATGACTTACGTTCGAAAAAATCAGCATAAGTAATGTCCTTCTGAAGAAGTTTTACCAGCCAGGAGTCCTTCCCAGCAATGGCAGGAGCAGGCATCTCGAGGTCCGTTTCGTGCTCCTTTACCACCTTCAACTCCCGAAGTACTTCTTCGGTCATCAACTTCCAGTTAATTGGAGAGGGGTAAAGGGGCGCGGTGGGACCTCGGAATCCCAGTCAGAGACCGCTATGATGCGCTTGTCAAAGTCCACAAAAATGGGTGTTAACTCGGGAGTTAACAGCATCTTCGGGTCAACGACATCCATCACGAGCTTCCCCTGAGCCCACTTCATCGGGACATGCGACCAGGCCTCCTCCTTCTTCATAAAAAAGAATTTCTGTTGCCACCCTCGCCAGCTGTCCTTGTTGGCAAAGGTGAACTTGTATTTTTTGCTCCCTGACCCCCGAGGTAGCATGAAATAGAAGCCACCCTTTGGGACCACGAAGAGCTTGTAGTACTGCAGAAAAATGACAAAGTGTGGCTCTATACCGAAGACACCACACATACAAAGAAAAGCATTGAAATAGCAGTACGAGTTCGGCGGAAGTTGGTTTACGGCAATGCGATGGAAATCGCAGAAATCGCAAACCATCTTCGGCGGAGGATACCGAAGTCCGGCCTTCAGTTGGGCACGGAAAACAGTAACCTCGTCACTACGGTTTGAAAAGCTATATTGGTCCGAACGAGGCAACCTCGTAGTGACGTAGGAAGGAAGGAAGAACTTCTTTTTCCATTTTTTAAGTTTTGCAGAAGTGGTGCAGCAGGGGTGAGAAAGAAGGGGTTCCCAGCTTTCGGGAATAGGCATGACTGGCAAAAAACTGAGTTCAGGAAGAGGCAAAAAGCTATTCCAATGAAAAAATTTGGAAAAACAGAAGAAACTGGAAGCTAAAACCCACCAAACGTTTTGCAAAAATCCGGATTTGAGGACGCCGTCGTGAAATGATTGCCGGAAAACCACTCTGTCAAAAAGCACCACCGTAAGAAAGCAGGAAAAACACTGCAGCAGTTGAGAGACAGAAGAGAGCAAAAGCGAGAGCAAAAGCAAAAGCAAAAGCAAAAGGGGGTTATGAAGGATTGAGGGTATATATAGACCGAGGAAGGGTAGGCGAATAGACGCCATAAGTGCTGTGCGAAGGCGAATCGTCGCCATAATTGCCCATTCTGCATGAAAAGACGCGCCCGCTGTAACCGATGTAACCCTCTCCAATGACGGCGTGCCACGTGTCAGCAACCACGCCAAATAAGGAACACGCTTTCTGACGAATAGCGCGCCGCCCCAGACTAACACGCCTGGTCACGAGACGAGACGTTTCAGTGACCTACAAAGATTACAGAAAATAGGTTACCTCGGAGACACCAAGAGACAGTCTGTGCTACGTCTACGGACAGAAGGTGTATCTTCGGCACAGGTACCATGCATAAAGCCCCGAAGGGTACCCTCCAAAAGCTGACAAAAGCCAAAGTCCCTACTTCGGCTTCTAGGGGGGGCATGTGATAGCCGAAGGACTATCGCCTCTCCTAGAACGTACCTCCTATCAAAAGCATGCTCGGGAAGCCTGGCACCATCCGAGGGAGGCACTAGTACTGACCTCGGACTAGGCGAATTCCAGTGCCTCAAACTCGGGATTTAGCCTAGTACCCCAGAGAGCTCCAAAGGTGCAGACAGCCCCCTCGGGGGATTAAACAGATCGCCTTCGGGATAGAAGAACCAGCTACCGCAAGAAGGGGAGGATTTCCCGAATGTGAAACCTGCGAGCTAGGCAGCGCCCCGAACTGCGAACATAACTCCCGAA